>DWNE01002804.1:0-17942 GCA_018249875.1 Cecropterus toxeus | reverse complement strand
AACATTTTTTTCCCGGGGCCGGGAACTGGGGTTTTTAAACCCCATTTTTTTTAAATTTTTAGGGGGGGGGGGGGGGGGGGGGGGGGTGATATATCTATTTTTCGCGAAGATATGAAGGGCTTTGCTGGTGGTGAATTAGTTTTAAAACTGATGAGGTTGACGATAATCTATATATTAAATCGATAATGTAGTATATATTTTGTGTATTTAGTTCTATTTGCATAGATAGCCCTAAGAAACTTTTGAGGGTATCAAGAAATTTTTAACGCCTTAAGGCCTTGGCGATGTTTCCTGTAACAGTAAAATTGTAAATAATTGATTATAAATAAAGACGATAAGTAATTAAAAGCCTTATCAAGGTACCGGGAAAGAGGGTAGTCTTATTTTATATCTTTGGATTAATAAAATCCATTACTTGTTATTCCTATAATACTTAAGGATTGACCCTTACACACTCGATTGAGAGGCTTAGTTTGAACCACTAGGTTATTACTGTTGTTGATTTTCTGTATTTAATTTAATTTATTGACACAAATAATATTAACAAACATTGAGGGTAGGAAGATAAATTTTAGTTAAAGCTGTAACAAATTTTAAGCTCCTAAGGACCTTACAATGTTCCCTGTACAAGTTTAATTATACACAATTAGTAGCATCCCCATGATTATAAATAAAGATGATGAGTAAAGAAAAGCTAAATCAAAGTAACGGGAAGGAGGGTAGTCTTAATTTATACCATTGGGATGAATAAAATCCATTACCTGTTAGAAAAGTATTAAAACGTTTATTTCTATAGTTATTTAAAGTGAAGAAGTGAAATTCAAATTTTGCCGCTTACCCCCACAAGTGCTGCCATCAGCTATCAACTAAATGTTGATTACAATGCCATCTATGCCCACATTGTGTAACGTCAACTCTGAATTTCGTCATCAGATGGCAATGTTCCCTTTTCTGAATCACGCCAACGACTGTAAGCTGGAGCATGTTTAAGAGGGTACCGGCGCGAGAAAATGTTTAAAGTGTTTAGTTTCTGCAAAATTGGATCTTACCATTGTCCATACTGTATACTACGGGTCACATTGGATTCCGGTTCTGGCATTCAGAGTGTACCTGATAGTATAAATAATATTTTTGAAAGGATCGACGAATGGGGTCCTTATAAACCACTGAGCAGTAAAATTATTAGCATCTATGTGATCGACTTCATATAGAATCCCTGTTCTATATGAAATTGCTTACAGATGTCCATGGGTGGTAGTTACCGCATACCATCAGGTGGGCTGCATGCTCGTTTGTTACTTGATTTTTATCACGTTTGTTTGTTACTTAATTCTCATTCCAGGCACGGTATTAGGCATAGCGGGTTCCACGATCAACAACCGTCTCAAAATGGCAGAATTCCGAGACATGATGGAGCAGCAGATGGCGCGCAGTGCGAGTGTTTTGTACACCATCGCGGGTGGTGGGACCGCCAGCCGGGCGGACATCACTGAGGCCATGAAAACCGAGTTCGCTTATCAGGTACGTTCCTAGGTTCCCAGGAACTTCATTGGCTTACCTCTTCCCTACCTAAAATAAGGGTTATATAATAAACAAAAAAAAAAAAACAAAATAAACTCAAACGCGAGTTTATGGGTAAAATAAGGGATTAACAACCCTCCATTATAAGTAGGGAAAAGGCTAGATCTACCCCCCTATATTTATAGGTGAAATAAGGGTTCGGTTACACCTCCTTAGCCTCGAATTAAAGGGGGGAAATAAGTACCCCAGTTTATGGAGGAGATAAAAGATTAAACCCCCCACTCTCAAGTTTATGGGGAAAAAGGGCTAACTTCATGAATATAATAAATAAATTGTTAAACTACCTTCTCTGGTTTATTGAAGCAAATATTTATTAAACTACCCTCCGCCGATATTACGGGGCAACAGATGGCGCGCAGTACGAGCATATATACCATACCATACTCATTAAATTTTATTTTGTCTGTTTTTTATCTGATTGATATAGCAAACGAGCATGCAGTCCACCTGATGGTAAGTAGTCACTGCCGCCCATGGACACCTGTAAGCAGCTTCAAATAGAACATGGGTTCTATCAGAAGTCAATCACAGATGCGTTGCTACTCCCGAGGACTATGATAAAATTGATGCAAACAAAAGGGTTGCTTAAGAAGAATACGAATTTTTGTAAGAATATTTTTCTTACATTACATGTAATATATTAATAATTTAATTTCTTTTTTCTACTACAGGAGCAGCTCGCGCAAAATCTTCGAACAATGCAAGAAAATATCGAACACTTAATAAGCAAACAGACTTCGTTAATAGGTATGTTAATTTATATATTTTTAGTATAAAATTGAAAGAACAAATTATATAGCATGAGTCTACAAAAAGGGAAACCAGGGGACAGATGTCCTCCTCCTCCTCTCCCCTCCCAGTTAGATTAAACATAAATCCTACATTTTGAATTCCTAACATTCTGCGTCATAGGTATGTTAATTTATATATTACTAACTGTATAGCATGACCCTCGCTAAGGAGAAACGAGGGGACAGATTTCCTCCTCCCTCCGTATCCCAGTTAGGTTAAAAATATAATACTCCATTTTGATTCCTAACATTCTGCATCATAAGTATGTTAATTTATATATTTGTAGTATAAAATTCAAAGAGTAACTTACTGTATAGTATGAGCCTTGCTAAGGAGAAACGAGGGGACAGATGTCCTCCTCATCCTCCTCATCCCTACACCAGTTAGATCAAACAAATAATCCTACATTTTGAATTTCTCTCCATCTCGACCCTCCACACCTCCCTGGCCATTCGTCGCCGTCGAAGGACCTCTAGCCCCTCCCCCCTCCCTAAAAATGCTAAAACGACTGCCCCCTCTCCTCCAATGACTTACATTTTAAATTTTTAACTAAACTAAGATTAATGTTATTTTAGTTAGTGTTGAAATAATTTTCCTTTTTTTTGCTATCAGCTGCCATTAAAGGTAATTTTTGTACTAAAACTTACTATATACATTCCTTTGTAGCGCTATTGCTCTAAATTTAAAAATATATCTAGGGTTGATTTTGTTCTATAAATATGAACTAGCAAATGAGCATGCAGACCACCTGACATCTGTACGCAATTTCATATAGAACAGGGGTTCTATCTGAAGTCGATCACGGAGGCGTCGCTACTCCGGAGGATTGAGATGGTCGCCTCATATATAAGTGAGCCGGCAACCACACCCTTCCAACTTAACGCAAGAACTGCTTCACGCTAGACATAGCTGTGGTGTTGGTAATTACAGAAGTTCTACTCCAGAGGATTAAAATGGTTGCCTTAGAACGTGAGCTGACAACCACACCCTTCCTTGCAAGAACTGCTTCACGCTAGATATATGTAAGGTGGTAGAACCAATGAAGTTCGACCGGGGAAGAACCACCACCACAGCTATTTCTAGCGTGAAGCAGTTCTTGCGTAACGCTGGAAGGGTGTGGTTTCCGGCTCACTTATATATGCTATGAGGGGACCATCTCAGTCCTTTGGAGTAGCAACGCATCAGTGATCGACTTCAGATAAAACTCCTGTTCTATATGAAGTTGCTTACAGATGTCCACGGGCGGTAACCACTTACCGTCAGATGGACTGCATGCTCGTTTGCTACTTCATTCTTATGGTACCTCCACAATCAACCACTCGTTCCACATACCACTAAATCTATTTCTAGACCACATGAACCATCAAGAGCACACAATGGAGCTACAAATCCGCGACCTAAAACGCTTGATAGTGGTCGCGTCTCAAACCAGTGCGAAATCGGACGCGGAAATCGCTAAAGCGTTATCAGTCGTTCACCACGATTTGGACGAAGCCGATAAAGAGGGCAAACATAAAGTCAAGGGCCTACTGGAACCGAATCAGCTTTTGACGGGATTGGGCATTGTTATGTGTGCGGCGGTCATTCTAAGTACCATCATGGGGAGAGTAAGTTGATTTGAGGGTAGTTTGAGAATTTAACCCGATTGTTTAACTGGTCTATCTATATACTTGTTAGCAGCATTTGTTAGGAATACAGTTAAATATAATCAAATTAAATTATATAAAATTGGAAAAATCGGGTTATTGTAGTCAAGTTGAATGGTGTTGCTATATGATAAAATTAATAATAAATTCCTTAATTTTAACGTAAAATGGAATTTTTACTGTAAATCTCGCGAATCTACTCAGTCTGAAGGTATTTATAGAAACAGTCAATGTTGTATTAATAAGTTAAAACCTCGTTTATGGTAATCGACTTGAGGGCGCCACAGTACATTATAGTAAATACCCTCGTTATTATTTAACTTAATTCCCTAAATATGCGTCTGCCTTTCCCGTAATTCGTTTTGAGTAAAGAAATATTAGAATGTCGCAATTTTCGATTTTAATCCATAAAAAGTATAATAAAAAATTAAAGCTAGGTTTTATTCCTAAATGCTGGCATTAGCATGACTGAGTTGTACATCCACATCCGATTTTTTATAAAAATCTACTTACTACCTTATAATTTATTATTTAATGGATAATTTTACTATCTGGCAACACCTATACAATAATTCAATTTGATGTCAAAATGTTTATGGTTAATTAAATGTGTACTTTAGTGGGTATAAGCCGTAATGGAAAAATGCTGAATCGATTAATATTTATATTTTATTAATGGAAGTATCAAATGATTACAGCGCCACCTATCAGGTTATCAATTATCTATGCTGGAACAAAGCATGAAAAAAAAACATTGAAATCCATCAAATTATTTTGGATATTACTTTATATGAACACGTGATTTATTTATATGAAATTTCTTACTTATTTAGTTTCATTTTTTTTGTAAAGGAAACTTATTACTTTAAAATTATTGTGTGACTGTTTGTGAATCTTGTAAAAAAGATTTCATTCACTTTCCGGGGATTGTCATATTGACGTCATTCTAAATCTAATATGGCGGACGCCCCAAAATGGCGGACACCCCAAGATGGACGTTCCAAGGTGATGGAAAAAATATTTTTATGCAACCCTATGGTATAGGTATCAAATAAAAGGGTTTTTAAAGTACATTTCGAAAAATCAAAACGTTACTAAGATGAGTATTTCTAAAAACATAAAAAAAATAATGTAAAACATTATTAATAATAATCGATTCAACGTTTCATACAATAACTCCGCGCTGTGACTATTTTGTATTTTGTTTATATTCAAAAATGTATATTTTACTTAAAAGCTAAATACTATGTCAAAATGGAAATAAAAATAGTCTAACTTGTTATTTTGTACATCAATTATACGAGTAAGTTATAACTAGAACATTTTAATACATGTATTTTAAAATTTCAATGAATTGATATGTCTTGTCACTAGATTTTCTATGATAATTTTGTCTCGAAAAAACATAATTAATGGAAATAGAACAGACATGGGAAGGAAAAGTGTCATTCAAAAACGATTACCAAATGGTAATAAGTTGATTAGGTTAGATACGGTTAGAAGTGTTGTTAAAGGTACCACCGTCACACCTATTTCTTGCATGAGGTGGAAGGGTGTGGTTGACGGCTCACTTATATATGAGGCGACCATCTCAGTCCTCGAGAGTAGCAACGCATCTGTGATCGACTTCGGAGAGAACCCCTGTTCTGTATGAAGTTGGTTATAGATGTCCATGGGCGGCAGTTACCACTTACTACTTGTTAATATCCTGACAATGTCCATTCTATAGCCGTATGGTTAACCTTTTTGAATATTTCAATTGTAATGTTTTATGTTACATAATACTTTAGAAGTATCCTTAGATCCATTCTTTATTCGCAAGTAACATTTTTCTATCGCTTAAGTCATATGTAAGGTCTATTTTACAATGACCGAGTATTATTCCAAATAAGCTACTTAAAGATTATTTGAGTAAAGTTTAAATAAGCTAAAATTTCTTCAAATATAACTACATAACTAATAAATTCGAAGACATTTTTACCGGTCAAACAATCTGTCAACTTCTTTTTATTTTTTACTCGGATATTGTAAAAGACGCTTTAAAACTTAAGCCAAACTAGAGCTTAGTACTTAGTTTTGATTATTTTTGGTTTAATTTTTAATTTCTTGCCTCGGCTCTCCACTACTGAAACATTTGAATACAGGAATACGTACATAATATAAAGTAACCTTGTATATTTGTTATTTGTTTTTGGTGTATTTAATACAAATATTTATTTAAAACACGATTTTTGAACGAAACTGTTATTTTATTTTACCTGCGTTATACTTAAAAAAATGATTACCTAACAGATAAATAAATAGTAAGTGTGACTTATGAATTATAGACATATAATTATTTCTTTGAAAAAGTACAGAATTAAAAGATTATTAAATTGAAATTTCAAAAATATACAAATAAAAAGCTTTTTGAGATTAAAAAAATGAGGAATTTCCAATATGAAGAGGCTGAAATAGATACAAATAAATTATAATATTTTAGAAAAGAACCTTGAGTAATATGTACTTTTAAGAATAACACTAATAAAACCAGAAGAGCATCAGATTTCGATACTTTAATATTTGGATTGAATTTTAATTGTTAAATATTTTTTTAAATATTGTGATACAGTTTTGAACGGGCATATAATCAAACTCATACCCAACAACGAGTGAAGTGACAAAAATTACTGAAAACATTAATTTAGATATATAAGAATACAGTTCAAAGAACTAGCAACACTGCATTGTCAAGGCAGATTCATGAGGCCAAAAAGCACGAAGCCAAGGCAGGCAAAGGATTATAATTCAATTTGTCATTGTCAAAATGTCAAACATTACAAACGTCATTCCGATTCGTATTGATTTGCAGTGATTTTCCCACCAATAAAATTTAATACTATTTAGTTATTTCGGATTGAAATGAAATAATCCTTACGAATAGAATCAGTATCTAATTAAATTCTATCAACCTTTACTCAAAATGCAAGACGGTACGTATATCCACATACCTATGTTTTGTTGGCATAATTGCGTAGTAACTCGTAAAACTTGTCAGAGTAAGCATTAGGCGTAGCATATATATAAATATAGTAAAAGCTCCTTATTCGAGGTTACATTCCGTCCGTATTCCGCGGATACAAAAACCGCGAATGACCAGTACTCAAAAATAAGCTGAAGCGCTATCAGGAGGCGCGGAATCTGTCAACTTGTACCTACTACTACCACGAATAAACATTTTTAACCGCGACTAGCAAATGGTCACATTTTTTTTACTAAACGATAGCGGAAACCGCGAAACAGCAAACAAGGAGCTTCGACTGTTTTAGTTTTACCGTAAAGTATATGAGAACGTAAGGTGCGTTGGGGTAATATCGGAGCTGGGGTAATCGGTCGAATGCAATTGTAGCCGAATTCGGCCATCTTTATAAAAATCGCTGTATCAAGTAGGTACCTAATTTTCATGGCATGGTATATGAAGTCGCCAATTTTATAAATGTGGTCAATTTAGTGCACAATTTAAACTGTACGGCTTCACCCCAGCTCCGATGTTACCCCAACATACCTTATATTATATAGATCCGTAGAAGACTAACTAGAAAGTTGCTAAACTAAATAAATCTAAATAACATCCAGTCACAACGTTATGATAATCAGGTTGACGGTATTTGCTAGTTAAATTGTATGAAAAAAATTATTACTTGGATTAATCTTCAGATTTAGAGGTCACAGGAGTGTCACGCAGCGGTCGTGTGAGGAAGAAGAGCTCCAAGCTCATGGACTTTGAGTCGCCGGACGACATTGAGACCAGGTTTCGTAGGCAGACGCCAGCGAAGCCTCCCGCGCGGCAAGAGGAGCCCGAGTTTCAGGAGCCGCCCAGGGAGGACCCGGGGACCGCGTCGGGCAGCGAGTCGGATTTTTACGAGAATAATGGGGAGGGTGCTGAAAGGTGAGGGTTGCATAATAGACACTCAAAAGTGATTTTGTATCTTGAAAAATGTTACTTTACACTAGAGCAAAAAAGTATTTAAAATTTGTAACTTTTAAATTAGATTGTCTTCTAATCCTTTATTTTTAGGGGTGTACGAAACCATTCAAATCAAATAATAATATTCCATTCGAAATTTGAATCAAATAAGAGTTGCTAGTCAATAGCGGAGTTGCCGCTAGAGAGTGCATAAAGTAAACATTGAGAACATAATTCCTTAAAAATACTATTATATTTAAAAATCGAATAATTCGAAAAATTTCGCAAAATTCAATTTTTTAACCGACTCCGACAGAAGGAGGGTAATGTTTTATCGTATGCATGTTTGTTTGTATGTATGTCAATTTCTTTGGCACACGCTACAGCCCAAACGGTTTGAAGGATTGTTACGTATGACATATCATTGGAGTAGTTTCAGTTTGTAGAGTGACATAGGCTATATAATTTTTAAAAATAGCATCTGGAAATGTCATGTCGAAAGAATGGGAAACGATCGAGGGGTAAAAAGGGCATATCTGGGCCGACCAACTGGGCGACATCCTGTCGGTCGTCCCAGATATCGCTGGATTGATAGGATTATGGCGGATCTTCGAGTTAGTGACTGGCAAGAAGGGGTGCAGCACTGAAGCATGGGTTTAGAAAAGGACATTCTATTGAAACTAATTTAGTGACTTTTACGTCTTATCTATGCAAAGAAGTAGACAGAGGTAATGAAGTTGACGCCGTCTATATGGACTTTTCTAGCGCCTTCGATAAGGTCAGTCATATACGTCTGATAAACAAGTTATACAAATATGGGATCAGTGGATCACTGCTAGAATGGTTTAGATCGTACCTGGCAAAGAGACTCCAGTTTGTGGTAGTCAACGGATACACATCGCATGATTATTTAGCAGTATCAGGTGTGCCACAGGGGTCGCATCTAGGTCCTATCCTCTTTACTGCGTTCATCAATGATATAACACCAGTAATCACTAACTGTCAGTATTGTCTCTTTGCTGACGATTTAAAAATATACAAAACAGTCAGCTCTACTTCTGATATTGAACTTATTCAGGGCGATTTATGTAGAATTAGCGGTTGGTGCCGTTTAAATGGTATGATTCTTAATACAAAGAAATCTTTTCATATTAAGTTTTCTAGAAAAAGATTGAAAGTAGAGTCTTCCTATAGATTAGACGGAGATACACTACAACGAGTGGATGAAATCCGTGATTTAGGAGTGATTATAGACAGTGAACTAAAATTTAAAGGACATATCGACGAAATTCTTAAAAGAGCAGCAAAAATGTTAGGTTTTTTAAAAAGAAACACCAAAGGTTTTTTGTCACCAAAAACAAAAATTATTCTTTATAATTCATTGGTTCGCAGTCAATTAGAGTTCGCATCAGTAGTTTGGATTCCTCAATACGTCACTTATTCGCAGCGTATAGAAACTATACAACGCTCATTTACGAGACATTTGGCATTTCTCTCTCCTGGCATATCTCATCGCAGTACGTACGACATGCGCCTTAAATACTTCGAAATTATGACACTTAACGACCGTCGTCTGCTATTAAGTATAATGTTTCTCAAAAAACTTATATCTGGAAACATCGATTGCAGTCACTTATTGCAAAATATAAATATAAATGTTCCTTACCAATATCCACGACATCCCTTAACTAAGGTTTTTAGTGTACCTTCAAGCAGAACTAGTCTCTTCAAAAACTCTCCGCTGTGTAGAATATGCAATGAATACAACCGAGCAAGTGCATCAATTGAAGACATTGATATATTTCATGATTCGAATGTTACGTTTAAAAGAAAACTAAAAACTCATTTATTTAAAATTTAATTTCTGGCTTAAACTTAGCAAATACTTACTTATAGATTAACTAATAATTAAGGAACAACATGTCTTTGTGTAATTGCTAGAATGCTGTACATACTTATAATTGGCATGTATATAGGGTACATTATTACTATATCATTAATTGTGTTGTAAATGTTATGTATACTATGCTGTTTGTATGTCTAAATAAATAAATAAATAAATAAATAAATAAATAATAACGAAGGGAAAGTGTTGCTTAATGTGTTGGATTAATACTTCACAGTATACAGTTGGTTAAGCATCAATCTAAGCAGATTTCAGACCTATTCACGTAAAACAAAGATATAATGGAATGATTGAAAGGTATTTGGTGTGCTAAAGCTAAATTATGCTAAATTGTTTTACAAAGAAGTAATTTTCTTTCACACAGAAGAAAATATCCGTATATAACATACCCAGTTCCTGAAACCTTTCTGGGCAGCATCTAATGGATCCTCAGCTGCCAACATGGCAGATGACAGCATGATGCACGCCAAAATGATGTTACCGAAGGTCGATGACGCTGACATCTTGTAGCAGAAGACGCGAAACCTGATGCCATGTTGGATATTATTCTTGGAACATCACGCAGAGATTTATGAATAGACATCAAAAGCGTCTAAGAAAAATAACTTAATATGGTTGGCTTAAAAAAATTATACGTAAGATAAGGAGAAAATCACCATTTTGTAAATGATTATATTTTTTATTACATTTAAACTTTTAGCCATTCAATTATAGTTGTATACAAAACACTTTCTAAAACACTGAATAAATTGTGTTGTGTTTATGATGGACCATTTACAGCGAAACTTCAATGTAAGCTGTATTTAAGATTTGAAAATTATTTTACATTTTTAGCTTATAATATATTGATTTATATTATTCCACGACCATTTTCGATCGAATACTTTAATTATAATTATTCTTTATTTTTTAAATTTATTATCTATTTACATCTATTATTTATTTATTCTTCTTTTGTCAACTTATTGTTTTTATATGTATAGTGTAAATCGGAGAATTTTGTTTATGTTATATGTATATTAAAGTTATGGGTATTAAAATATCTCTTTATACCTTTAGTACTAATACCTTGATGTAAATTTATGTATATTAAATTAATATTTTCTATTATAAAAGAATTGAAAATAGCAGTTTTATATAAGATACTACAAACGTACATTTATAAACGTCAAAATATTAGTATTGCATGTGACTTACCAGTGTGTATCATGGTAAAAGGAGTCGTATGCTTAACACTAATACATAAATATACATACAAGTACATACATAAATACAACAGCATGCGAAGTCTATAAAATACATATATACAAAAACACGAAAACACAAAACATGCATTTGGAAAACGAAAAGTTTGTAAAACTTCATGCTTAAACTAGTATATTACAATTTAAATTATAATCAAAAACGAAGATATATCCTGTAGCTATAACACGGCTTCTAAGAACTGATGAAATGAAAGAAATCACTTTAATTATAAAACATGCTATGAAATTAAGAAAAACAACCCTAATGGCTCTACAATCAATCCTGACGACTAACATCTGAAACAGCGTAAAGGTACCCTGTTATCTCATTGTCATAAATTTTGATACCGATCATTTCGGGGTAATTTTGAAGAATTTAGGGACAACACTCGTGCACTTGCGAAAGTAAATGTACATGAAGATGAAATTGGTATCCACAGTAAAGACAATCACATTGGAGACATGTACGAAACAGATAAGTCAATCAGCAAGGCCGGGGACAACACAGAGCCAATTGTTCGCACAATGAGACACGGGTACCGAGTCAGCGGCAACACAAGTCACCTGTTCGTTGGAGAGAATATGAAGAAACTACTAGCGTTCGGTATTGGTGGCGTCTGATTGGGCATATTCAGTTCTGAGACCCGCCGGGGCCTAGCCGTTACTAACGTCCCCTCCTCCTCCTGGCCGCCATCTTTGTGAGTAAAAACAGTGAAATAGTCCTTTGATACAATACAAAATCAGTCCATTATAGTTACCTTAACTAATATCCTATTTAGTGTAATACCTAGACATGCCGAGGTCAGCAAAATATTTACGTACCTAGTGGTTGACGCAAAATGTTTAATTCGTGAATAGTAAATGAATTGCAAACATAAATATAGTGAAATTAGCAAAATATGTGTAAGAGTAAAATATTATTAATAAAATAACATAAAAGGATACAGCTGAAAATATTAGAATTGAGAAAGACGAAAGGCAAAATATTTAAATAAAGATATTTATCTCTGATGACTAAGGTAATTTACGCTTTAACATCTATCTGTCATCCGTAGACAATTAAAACATAACGTCACATGGTATAGTAATAATATTCCTTTTGGGTATTTATTTTTTACAAGTATATGATAAAGAAGGAAATTAAATCATTTTAAAACTCGTACTTTATGTTTACTATAAAAAGAAGGATTACTTATAGAAAGTAAAAGTATCATCAGAGACAAACGAACAAAAACAAAAGGCGAAGATACGAAAGTAACATCTAAGCATTTCAAGCGACCGCCGCCGGGTCCCTAACCTGTTGGTTTTGCTAAATATGAAGAAGGAGGTTGCATCTGGGATCGGTTTCTTAGAGTCGCGGATATCAACCTCGGAGAGCCTGCGGGGCCGCGCCGACGAGGTCGTCGGCTTACGTTTCAGACGCGGTTCCTCCTCCAACTCTGTATTCACTATTGCCAGTTGGTTAGCCTTTCCATCCTTACAGATCCTAAGGTTTAGCTGATAATACCACACTTACAACGTGTTCCTTTTATCTAGCTGTTAATATCGCACTTTCGAGCTTCTTTATACACATTACTATAAATTAATACTGTAGGCGAGTCTACCGCACTTAAGTCTATTTATTGAGTATCTTTTTTTAATAATAAAGTAAGAGCAAAATAGTCTGCTTCTTTATTAGTGACTAAACACTATTAGAACCAATTATTTCCTTTCACATATCGTCACTCATTCAAAATTCTACCTCAACATTTCCATGTAGATTATACGTGCATACTTTTTATTCTTATACATTTTATGAATTATTTATAATATATTATTACACCTTAAATTATAGAATTAAAATATTTTTATCACTATAACCTTTGCATATTTCACTTACCTATTTTCTTACAGCGAAATAGTGCGTAGTCTAATGTAACATTATTATAATATAAATAATTAGACGAATTCATATAAATCTTACCAATATGATTTCTCTGGTTGCTCTCCATCATGTCGAGGTCCTCCCTCTCCTGTTCCTCCTCAATCCTTCCCTCATTATCTTCCCCCATTCCTTCTTCTATATCTCCTTCAACCTCCTGTCCTTCTGATCCTGTTTCCTCATACTCTCTATCAGAGCTAGAATAGAAATCAATAATGAGTAAGATTTTTAAGAACAATTAATATGCAAGGTTTTAAGACACTCTGACTTTTAAGGACTGTTCTAATAACTTTATTTATAGAAAATACTGCGTTCATGTCATCATCGACAAAGATTTTTCCGTTTAGAATTGGATATAGTATTAAAAACTCTGCCATACGTGTAAAATATATGATTTTATATACCTCTATTGTTTATTATCATTCCTTAATAATTAATGACATACTTATCAGTCGTGTAGGCATCATCGTCATGTAGGATGTACTCATCATCAGTGTCAGCGGCGGCGCCTTCGATGACCACACTGCCTTCTTTCTCTTCCGCTGCTTGCTTTGTGGGTAGATATAGAAAAGTGTTACGTTATTATATTTTATGAAACTTCAATAATGTACAATAAATGTCCATACAATTTACTAATTAAAAGGTCCGAAATCTTAATACCATTAAAATTTACGTACTAATCTAGAGGGTTTTCGCGCATCATTGCAAAGTATATTGCACGGTATGGCCTAAAACGGAAACGGAACCGTAATCGTCCAATTTTCATTACGATATATGAACATTTTGAGGAAACGTGACAAACTCTTATTAAAGGTCACAGGTCACAGCTAAGAAAATTTATTAGAGATACATTTATTAAATACTCAACCTTTAAAGCGAAATAAAAAGAAGGGCCTTCGTATTTAAAACAAAATAGATAGTACGTACGCCTTCCTCCTTCTCGATGTTTGTTAACGACTCAGCATCTGCCAAGTTATCCACAGCGATGGCCAAGAACACATTCAGCAAGATGTCTGTTTAAGTACTGTTAAGGAATTATAATTCTACAAGGATATCATTACTTGAGGGTGTTCCATCATCAATTATTTGGAATTCTTCCTTGGATTTTCTTCTTCTATAATGGGGAGATTGTCAAAGTCATTTTACAGTACGTGGTATTTGCTTTGTCTTCTTAATCGTCTTTATAGCTTTCGTCTACGAAAGTCGTAAGAAAATAAAGTAGTGTAATTTTAGGCTGAGACAACAGAAACGAATATAAATCTATACAAAATATTGGCATTTAGAAAGAATATCCCATTTACATTGAAGATACTGTGAAGGTAAATAGTCACGCGCCCAGCATAGGAAAATATATAGGACAAAGTGTAATCAACTTTGTATTTGTAAAGGATACAGTTGCCGCAAATAAAGAGTATGATGAAGTAGATACACGCGAGGATTCCGACAGAGCCGACGCCGCCGTACGCCTTGATGCCCTCGTACATCACTGCGTTCCAGTCTTCACCCGTTAGGATCTGCGGTCATTAAAGCATATTAAATGCAATTCGATTTCTAGAAAAAATATGACGATTTGCATTGTTTTTTTAAGTTTTTATCATTTTTCGAAGTCTGTTAAAACGAACATGCAATATTTCTAATCCATTATCAATATATGACGTTCATAGAAACAATTAAATTAAAGTGGAACAGTAATTAAAAATCGTGAAGTTTGTAAAATTGTTGAATTAAGTGTTTCTCTGTCTGTGTGAGTTAATCTTGGAAACAGAATTTACAGGTAAAGAGAACACTTGAGAAGTCTTGAGGAAAAGTACACAACATTTTACCCTAAAAGTAAACCCTTTACTACTAAAACTTGTTGCTGCTAAATTAATAATAAATTTTATAACCAACATAATTGCTTCAAACTCTTACTATGTTGAAAATTCTTCAAAATCACCTGAAAAACAGTCAGCAAAGCTTGCCAAAAGCAATCAAAGTTATGCCGGTCCTTTTCTTCTACGGGGTCGTAGTTGAACTTGCCACCGAACACTTGCATGCCGAGTAGCGCGAAGATCATGATGAAGAGGAAGAGCAGAAGCAGAAGGGAAGCAATCGACTGGATCGAGTTAAGAAGTGAGGCTACCAGGTTGGATAGTGATCGCCAGTATCTGAAATAATAGATTATACTCTCGGTCTATTTATGAAATGAAATGAAATTTTAGTGCAATAAGTGTAATAATGAGTCCAAATATATGGCCTTGAACAATTTCCTAAATTACTACGGAAATACTTTAATTAAACTAGAACAATGTTAGTGTGCATCCAACAGGAAACATAAACAAATCTCTCAAATTAGATGATGGTACTAGACAATGCTTCGAATATTGTTGATGATGATTACTGTATACAGATTTAACAATGAAAGATTTTTCTCTTTAGTCTTTGTACCACAACGACGCCGTAAAAGACGACACGTATAAGACGTTATCACGTAAAATATCGGTATACCATAAAACAAAGATCATACTAACTTAGTAACTTTGAAAACTCTCAGCAATCTAACACAGCGCAACACGGAGATGCCGAGCGGAGGCATCACTTGAGTCTTGGTGAGCACCATCTCGCTGATGGAGCCTACCACTACGAAGCAGTCGAAGCGGTTGAACAGTGATACAAAGTAACCCTGGAAATGTTTAAAATAATTTGTATTAAACGCTTTAAAAATAATGATAGAATCTCATTACATTATGGTGGGATAGGATTTTCAATATAAAAGACTAGAGTTTTAATAAATCATATTTTTATGATATAGGAGTAACAAATGGGTCTACCAGACGGAAAGTGGATACTGTTGCAGCCCCAGATAAGATTTAGTGCTACCGGTGATCAACCATAAATTCATTAATACTTTGCCAAAAAGAGATCTCCTGCCAGGCGAGGTGATCATGCCTGGGTAGCGGCCATGCTCTGACAGTCTTTGCTCAGAACTTGTATATATACACGATGTGAGAAAACTCCGATAGCATGATTCAGAATACAGTGGCGACGTCTTTTATTGAGTTGCAGGAGGTCGCCATACTACCACCTCTCCTCCTCCATAAGGACAAAGTAGGTATATTTTCCTTTCAAAACAGAAGTGGACAAGCCCTCCACCTCTGCTTTGAAAAGAAAACCTGGAGAAGAATTTCATAGCAAAATAAAAACTAATTTCTGCTGTTCACCATCTTTAAAAAGGTTAGACGTAAATGATTCTTCTTATTAAGGTATTCTTCAAATAAAGGCCCACCTGCAAACCTAAGCTGTACATCTTGACTAACATTTCAAGGGTGAACAGCGCCACGAAGAACGCATTCCCGTACTCCTGGAACAGATCTAACCATTGTGGTTGTCTGAAAATAAAACAAATGTTTAAAATATATTTCTTTACTTTACACAAAATGCCAAGGTATAATTATTGGAATAAATCTTCATAAATACTAATAGAGAGTTTGTCGCTTATAATTTGTTAAAATGGGATTCCTGGAAAGAGTCATCCGGGAAACCAAGGCTATAAAGGTATACAAATAATAACTAAAGATTCTGTATATCAAGTAGACTTAAGTTTCACAAAGTTCTGTTACAAGGAAAGTAAGTCCAGTTTTATTCCAGGCAAAATTATATTTTCAGTCAAGTTTGTCCTAAATAGATAAATAAAACCAAGACTATATCACATTACACTTACTGATAATGCTCGCTAGCTAGAACTACCGTGTTAAGAAAGACGAGCACAATGATGAGCCAATAAAAGGTTTGCGACTTCACAGCTCGACGACACGCGCGCTTCATACGACGATTGACCTGAAAATATTATTTGTTCATATTGAGATTGTTTTTTTTTCCATACACCACCCCTTTGTCCACTGAAGATAGGCTTCCTTAATGAATATTTTTAACTGACTTTGTTAGAAGAAGGGTAATGTTTTTCGAGCGTATGTATGTTTGTTTGTCTGTATGTCAATTTCTTTGGCATGCTCTACAGCCCAAACGGTTTGACGGATTGTGACATAATGATATATCATTAGATATCATTGTCTTAGTTTGGAAAGTGATATATAATTATTTATGACATATAATTAATATAGTTTAAAAATGGCGCCTACAAATAAGCAAAAAGGGGGAAAATGTCACTAACTGTGTTAATTTTGCGTATTAATACTCTACAATATTATCAACGTACTTTATCAAAATCTTGTTTCCAAAGTTTGCCTATTGATTTTTTCTGCTCTACCGGTTCTATACCCAAATGGTCTGTAGAATCGTGTTCGCTCGCCGTTTGTCCTGAAAATAAAATTGCATACAAAACAAACATCTAAGGGTGGGATGAAAAGTTTCCGGCCTAACCTAGAGATAGCGCTAGCAAGTAAATTTTTTGGCTTGTATTCTATGGTACTGTTTCTCACTAGCTTGTATATAAATTTTCATGTCGATTGCCTTATTAGTACACGTTTAAGAGCCAATTGAACAAGACGCCTCGATTGCTTACATAAAAATGGAAAAATCAGAGTAGCGCGTAGTCATCAAATACTTCTATTTAAAAGGCCTAACACCATTTTAAAATAAAGAAGAGCTGAATTCCACACTGAAGGACTCTTTGCCTTAATATTCAACAGTTAAACAGTGGGTTTCTGAATTTAAGAAAGGACGTTCGAGCACTTTCCATGAACCACGTTCAGAACGCCCCGTTGAGGTCACAACTCCCTAAATGATTGAAAAAATAAATAAAATGGTGATGAATTACCACAGATTAAAAGTGAGTGAGATAGCTGAGGCTACTAGGACATCAACTGAACGTGTACGCAATGTTTAACATGAACATTTGAGCATGGAGAAGCTCTGTGCTAGGTGGGTGCCGCGTTTGCTAACAGTCGAACAAAAATTGATCCGAAAA
>DWNE01002803.1:0-17943 GCA_018249875.1 Cecropterus toxeus | reverse complement strand
CTGGCCGGGAATCGAACCCGGGACCCATTGCGCGTCAGACCGGTATGGTGACCGCTCGGCCACGCGGGTCGTCAAAAGACCTTGAATAAGTTCAGATGATTCGCTATAATTATATTACGCTAGATCATGACGACAGATCTGTGTCCAATATATTGAGCGCCGACTTCGGAACAATGTACTGAACTAACATGTATTTAAATTATTTTGTACTTTTTTTGTAGCATTGAAGTCGGTTATATGTTTTGTTATTTTTTTTTAATGTGAAACATGTATAACAGGCAAATCTAATTGGCGTGGCGATGCTTTTATTTATTTTAGCGCCATCTGTCGTACATTGTTTGTACGTTGTCGGAACTATTAAGTATCGAACAAAACTAAGTGGGCTGCGGTGTTAGTTCGACTTAGTGCGGGGTACTGTTCAATGATGGCGTTATTTTCATTATGCTATATTAGTTCCTGGCGCAATCTTGTCTTTTATGCATATTACGGCTATTATTGAGTTATTTATTTAATCAGTACAATCTGTCGAAAATGTAAATCAGTGTTTAATATCCCTTAAATTTTGTGTGTGTGTTATTCAGAGTTGCTACCTGTCCCGATTTTGCCAGGACAGTCCCGATTTTGAAGACATTGTCCCGCGTCCCGACGGATTTTGTCCCGATTTTTGACAATATGAATTTGAGTAAAAAATTACAATAAGTTACATTACATTAGTTGAGTTTATACTATACTTGCTTTTAAAAACGTTATGTGAGTTGAAGTTTACGAATTCTTTTAAAATTTCATTTAATATTGTAAGTCAAGTGTTTTATTGTAATGTGTTGCATTGGTGTGTAAGTTGTGGCCGTTTGCGGCATTTTCACCTTTTGACTGACAAGCTTATGTGGATAAATTAATCTTCAGTTTCCTTTGTAACCAAGTTAAGTACACGTTGTTACTTACAACATAAAATAAATACAAATAAAAACACAAAATAAAATTTCATTTTCCTTAGACTCATGGGTCTTTTTTTGACAAAAACGTCTCAGGTGGATGCCCGATCGTCTCGTTTTTTTTCTCTAAAGCCTGGTGTTAAATAGCTACTACCTACTCAAGTACACTTTACAGTTTTTACGCTGCACGAAGATTTTCTGCATGATTAATTTCCAATAGGTAACTCCATATTTAATCAAACAAAATTGTATATCGTGATTAACGTGTTATTTACAGGCCTTCTGTAATAATTTTGAACCGTGACCTGAATCAGTACTTACGATTAAGTATATTCAATTTGTTTTATGAGAATATCGTAAAATTAGTGTATTAAAATTTTGATTAAGTAGATGCATGGAATTAGTTTTAATTTTATTTTAAAGGTGAATAGGGGATAGTGAATATCAGAGTATATTTTCATATATTTTGACGTATTTTTAAAAGACGTAACGCATGTAGGTATTTTATATTTAGTTTAAAAGGTCTAGTAGTTGTTTGCTTAGTTATTTTTTTTTTAAACGAATATGCAGTTCATCTGATTGACGACTCGCGTGGCGAGCGGTCACCATGCCGGTCTAACGCGCAGTGAGATCCGGGTTCGCTCCCCGGCCAGACATCTGAATGTTGAATTTAGATGCCCGTTCTGGGTCTGGATGTTTGTGTATTCGCCTTTGTGTGTTCATGACACCCACGGCACAGGAGAAAATCCTACTGTGGGGCTATGAGTGTATAAAGCGTTTATATGCGTTACTCGGATGGTCAGTGAGCTCTACCGCTTGGGAATATCTGTGATCGTGTGAACCGTAAATTAAGATTAGAATCCCACAGATGCGTTGTTACTTTACTATCCGCGTATTTCTCTAATCTCCAAAATTGTAACACAATTTATAATTCACTTTTATATGAGGCGACCACCTCAGTCCTCGAGAGTAGCAACGCATCTGTGATATACTTCATATAGAACCCCTGTTCTATATGAAGTTGCTTACAAATGTCCATGGGCGGCAGTAACCACTTACGATCAGGCGGGATGCTTGCTCGTTTGCTACTTCATATTTATAAAAAAAAAAATTACGAAATTTTACCGTTTCGTTAGATGTGACAGGTTAGTTAAGTACTTGCATTAAGATCTTACTAATACATCTATCTGTTCTTCCAGTAAAGACTGCAAGTCCAACCTATAACTGGCACAAACGCTTGATTGCTGTTATTATATTTAATATTTATATCCTCTATTGTCATTGACAAATCGTCACGGACAATACGCGCTGTTTTGTATTCTTCATACATTCTTACATTATTATTATTTTAATACTAAAGTTGGACTTATAAGATTTTATTTTACGTCGTGTTAATGTTGATAACGTTAGTTTACTATTAATGGAGAAAGTTACGGAAGTTAGATGCAAGTATGTAATTACCAAATAAATATTCGGCGTCATCTGCAATTTCCTACATTCACCCACATCTTTGTTTATAGCGCGAACATTGATCGCGCCATTAGTTTCCATATATGCAACTTCTATAAAAAGGCATCCCTACGGACGGTAAAAACTCCATTGCACATCAAGGTATTCTCATTTAATTGATCGTATCTCCCCAGTGCCTCAAATCAGCGCAACCGTCCTAAGCAGAGGTCCGTTCGCACAAGTGCCATTGAGACCGCCGCAATCCCTAATTAGGAAAACGGGGTGAATGTTTCGAAAAGCGGGAAAGGTCATCAAAAAAAGCTCCCATCCGGCTATATACTCCTGTCCTGGCAGAGCTTTAGGGTCGCAATTTAAACCGGTGAAGCTTTTAAGGCCAATTAGTAATGGCCTAAGGTTTCTCTCTCGAGAACAAAAGAAAAAGAAGGTTGACCCGAATCGCTGGCAATTCGTTCGATAGTTGGGGAAACAAACCCTACAAAGAATGCCTGTGGCCCAAGTAATTACCTACTTATTTTCCTACTTTTTTTAGGGAAAAATGGCAAAGTTGCAAAACTTGCACAGATTATTCAGGCTTTCAGAAAATCTTGGACTTGAAGGATGCAGGTGTTGTCATATATCGACATACGAAACGCATTGATGAGGTACATTTGATATTTACAATATTTTCTTTCTTAATTCTAAATTGTTAAATGAATTTTTTTATCATTATATAGTTTTAGTCCTAATTAACCTTATTTTTAAAACAAATAAGACCTAATAATAAGAGTCGCTGGATTTTTTTTTACCGCTCCAGTAAAATTTATTCGTAGTCATAACAAATCTGATCCGAGTTTGTTTATTAACGGCGATATCGGCAATGCTGATCCGCTAATTTTAATTAAGGCAAGCACAAGGTTTTGAAGTAATTTAAAGTGTCAAAGATTATTTTTCCCGGAGCAATTAAACCAAGGTCTGGAAGCTGCGGATACTCTAGGCAAAGCAGCATGATTTGTTAGCATGTACGTGGTAGTTTATTCGTAGGTATATGATAGTGTGTTAGTAGGTTTATATTAGTGTAGTTAGTAGTAATACATGGCTGAAAATATATATTTTCTGACCGTTTCCTGGACCTTGAAGTCTCTTTAAAGTCTTTATTATTCCATAAGTGGAGAGGTCATTAGGCCCCAGCTCATCACACTGGCGAAATGTGTTTGGACTTCACGTAAGATTATGAAGTTTCTTCAAGCGATTCTAACGACGTGTAGTTTTCTTCATGATTTGTTTCTTCACCGTCATAACAATTTAAGTATAACATAAGTAATAAATATTTATTAATTATTCAGTAATAGTACTCGAAGTAGGAACTCGAAATATGAATAACTTCACGTTAACCTGTCCTTCTGTAGTACTTGTATCGATTGTTAAAATACCCAGTAAGATGGTAATATTATTTACAGATTAATAAATCAACGGGAAACTTGGAAAGTTCAATAAAAACTAAAGATGAAGTTTTTATTATACATAACACAAAAGACATTAAAATTAATGCAGATGATTGTATAACGGAATTAGGTAATGTGTACCTACATAAATAAAATATACATTATTATGACTTATGTTATAAAATATTATAACGCATGTTTTAATCTTTATTTGTTTTTCATTATAAACTATTTAACTGCCTAATTAATGAAATAAGTGTAATTATTTTCGTCATAAAAATATATAGAGAATATATTCATATCGTCTTTTTAACCGACTTCGAAAAGGAGGTGGTTCTATGTTTGACTGTATATATTTTTTTATGTTTGTTCACCGATTTCTCCGCCGTTTCTTTCTTATTTTACTCGATACCACACTTACGAAAACATTAGGTATATTATCAAAACAGTCCAAAACTATTCTGGTAATTACTACTGTCAATAGCCGAGTCTTCCCAAAAAATATAAAAAAATACGCTGCTCATTATGCTGCTAATGTGTAATTAGAGAACATGAAGTTTTTTTTCCATGGCCGCCAAAGGTATTAATAGACACGTCATTAAAAGTCGTATATAGCCGCATAATATTAGCCCCATGTTTAAGCTGAGATTCGTCCTTATGAAGAAATTAACGTAGGCCAGTCGCAAAACATCGGATGGACTATCACCCAGAAATGAAACGCACTATTACTTGACAATTTTTTAATTTGTCCTGGCCGTGTTTCCCAAGCCTTCTTGTAAAATTATAAGATAGTTCTATGTTTTATTTTTATAATTTACACGTACATAATTGGTCTTTGCAATATTGTATTGTTTCTAATTTGGAATTTCAATTATTTCTAGGCGATGAAGTCAGTTGTCCAAGATGTAGAGAACTGGTTCAACGTGCGCAGAAATATTTGAAAAATATTTCAAGTATTGACAAAAAAGATGTAATAAGCGTGTGTGATCATTGTCAAGCTATCGAAAAATCAAAAAGATCCATCAAATACTATTGTAAGTGCCAAGACTTCGTGAAAAAGTTTTTATTAGAAAGAGAGAAGCAAGGTGTAGAAAAAGGACAATTGAAAGCTTGGTTATCAAAAATCCACAAATTATTAGCAAAATCTGTAGTAACTAATAAAAAGACAAGACTGAAATACGCTACACATTCTGAGTTATATTTAAATAAGTTATATAAAGACGATGCTAGCAGTACACGCAGCTTAGAAGTTGGACCAATGATCGATGTGGGAGTCAGGATTACAGAATCGGCAGGGTTCACAGACAAAATTGCAACTAAATCAGAAGGCGCTTTAAAATCATTGGATTCTAAGAGAACAAAGTTTAAATCTGGTTTAATAGAAAACGGCTCTTTTATAGGAATCGAAAGACACGCGTCGTCATCATTAGCGACTTATGACGAGATATTAGATAAAGATACGCCAAAACGTCAAACAGATGAAGAGTATACTCAAAAGATTACAACGAAACACCGCCGATCTCCTCGAACACTAAAGAAATATTATTCGGACGAAAGGATGTTCTTCTCTCTTGCTGGATTAGAAGATCTCGAAATTAAGAAAGCAAATTTTAGCTACGTTTTTCCTAAAGAGGAGAGAGAAGAAATTAAACCTTTAAGAAGAGTCAAGACCTCTGCTGAATTGATTGAAGACACCCAGGATAGATTGCGCGTACGAGCTAAGTTGGTAAATGATGAAATAAACAGACAGTTATCAAAAAGAAAGAAATTACCAAGCAGTCGAAAACAATCGGTAAAAAAAATTTATGAAGAAAGGCCATCAAGTAAAAAGACGAAAATAGAAGAGAAAGACATTAAAAGTCACAAAGGTATAAATGAAAATAAGCAGGAATTACAAAAGGACAAAAAAAAGAAGGAAAAAGAAATAAATGAAGAAAAGCAGAAAAACCTGCTTTTACAGGAAAAGAAAAAAGCCAAAGTAGATAAACCACAAAATAAAAGCGATAGTGCTACCGATAATTTAAAAAAAATGATGGAAGAACAAGAAAAACTAAAAGCCGAGGCACTAAAAATCAAAAAGCAACAGGAAGAAGAAAATAAAAGAATAAGAATGGAAGCTGAACGTAAGTTAAAAAGTCTAACTGAATCCAAGGGTGAAAAAAAACCTCAAACTCCAAAACATGAACAGGAAGAACCAACAAATAAAGAATTAAATGTTAAACAATTTGATATAAGAAAACCATCCACTGACGATTTAATTTTGCAATTAATAAAAGTAAAGCAGGTTCAAAAACGACCAACACGTTTATCTGAAATTAATGTTACTCCATTAATGGTTAATAGACACAAGGTACACCGAGGAAAAATACGTAACTGTATTATATGTGACGATTCTGAAATGGAACTTGATGTAGAAAATATAATGTATGCTAAAAATAAAGTAGATGACGTGACCGAACTTATCATAGGCAATCAAATTATTAAATCTAAGTTACCTCTAAGTGATAAACCTGCGGAACAAACGATTCCAGTTTTATATAAGTCATTATTTACTGAAGATATGGAATCAAAGCAACAACATGAAATGGCTGAAAAGATGACAGATAAAAGACACCATGAATCACCGACACTAATGTCGCACAAACGTGTAAGTAATTAACTGTACCTACTACTAAAATTACAAATGACAATATTACATGGCCGCACCATAACTCCATATACATGTCGTCAAACCTACCTAATTTTAATACGCCATTAGTTTCCGGCAGTCCTATTCCTTGCGATCGGGGCGGGCAGAGTACATCATATTTAAGTATATACGGATAGGGCAGGTGTGCCGGTTTGACTCCAGACCCGCTTATAAATTATTCCTATAATTGTAGCCGGCGCAATTTAATAAAGTAGGTTTTATCAAATTAATAGTACATTATTTGTATATGTTGTTTAGACCGAACAAGAGCATCCGATAGGGATTATACGTTACGCTCTGTCAGATCGGTCATTTATTGATAAAGGCTGGACCATGCTGCCAACAGAAAAAGTCGTCAGAAAGGTAAATAATTTAAAAGTTACTTAATTGTACATTTCGTATTATATTTAGTAAAACAACAGATATAAGTATAATTATGTATTGTTTCCCAATATTGTTATAAGGTATTAGTATAATAATAAGATTATTATTCAAAAACAGATGAATGTGTATCGAATGCGTCCCGCGCATCCCGAATTCGACTGGTTTGATCGAAACAAGAATAAAAGGCTTATGCAATATGACACGGGAGAGAAGTTGGCTGAATTTGATGATAACGGTCGAGGTCGCTGGTTTTACAGAAATGGCAAATTAGCGCTCGATTACTATGACGCTGAAGGTACATTCTATTTTTTTTATCAGAGTGAAGTTGCAAATGAGCATGCAGTCCGCTCGATAGTAAGTGGTTACTGCCACACATGGACATCTAAAAGAAAAGTCACATAGAACAGGGATTCTAACTGAAATCGATCTCAGATGCGTTGCTACTCCCGAGGGCTAAGATCGTCGCTTCATATATAAGTGAGCCGGCAATCAACCCTTCATGCGAAATAAGAATTGCTTCACGCTAACAATAAGCGTGGCGGTGGTTCCTCCCTGGTCGAACTACACTGGTTTTAGCACCTGGATAAATAAGACATCTCAACCACGTAATCATTATAATTTATATGACACATTAACTTAATTATGTTATATTTTTCCTCTAATAAATAGAGATGAATGCTCAGCAAAGATTTGTGATCTACGGTAGTGGACAACGCGACGAGCGTGGCCGGCTCCAGCCAAATTCTATTCTCGCAACATTTGACTACATTGGAAATGGTGTTGTGTTTGATCACACTGGAAAAATTAGGTGACATTTTCTACTCTTAAAATTAGTTTATAATTATACATATACATCCTTAGTCCTTACTCCTTAAACTTGTTTGCGTGAAGTGGTCTTACGGCATATTCTGTTTTATCTCTTCATATTGGTTCACCTCCCCGCAATGCATATGCCTGTCGCAAGGCGCGCCCCAGTGCCTGATATTCGGCTTTTCGCGCCCATTTTCTTTTCTATCATATTGTTGGTTAAACAGAAAAGTAATGACGTATAACGATACATAGATTGTTATTGTTAAGATATAACAAAACTTTTTTTGCATTTGTAGGCTAAAGTATAACCAAACCGAAGGTGTCGTCTTAGACCGTAGTATTGGACCTGTATCTCACTGGAAGTGGCATAGTTTAAATGATCCACCAGTATTACAGCAAGTTATGATAGATACACAAATGTCACATAAGGATCCAGTTATTATGAAACTAGGTGGACCAACAGATGAACAAGTAAGACCAGACAATGATGAGATGTTGGCTATTGAATTCGATAATTTCATCAAAGAAAAAAGTAAGAAAATGTCACAAAAATTTAAACCATTTCAAATAAGAACAAAAGCAATGAAAATAAATGAGAACTTTTCACTGAAAGTATTGGATCAAGCTAATGTTTATTTAATATTTAGGGACGGTACAACACACATAAAAATGAATATAGGGATGATACTAGATCACCAAGAAATTGTAGATACCGATACAGCAGAAGTAGGTGAGGTAACTAATAACATGGAAAGATTTCCAGCTCGTACGGACAGTCTGGCTGGCCTGCAGCGGAGCGTGGCGTATGCTCAACGAGTAGAACGACTACGTATAGAGCGGGAACGTCGATTAAAACACCCGGAACAAACATTAAGCGCAGATAGAATATTAGCAGCAACATCAAGACCACTGAGGGCACAGTTAAAAATTTTACCCTCTAGTTCGTCAGACACTAAAGATGAGTGTTATTGTAAATGTAGGAAACCGTTAACTAGTAATGTCTATTATGATACACGTCTTGTTCAATAAAGATTATAAAAATATACTAACTATTTTTACTCTTGGATCCTGGAAAGAAGATACAAGATAAAAAGGAAATCGTAGTACAGCGGACAATATTTTACACGCAATATTTATATTGTTTTTGTTTAGAGTAGTGTTGATTTATATACCGGTTATAGCACCATAAGAACGTTATAGCACCAGGATTTGATATGACACTACGATTTTTTTTCTGATTTTTTACTCTACCATCCGGGCATGCAAAAATAAAAAAACACTGGTATTCCTGCTAAGCTACTTGTAAACAATAAAGAATAAAAATACATAATTATGACTTCTTAAAACGTGTAAAGCCTTTACATTACTGCTCAAAGTTTATAAAATTTGAATGAAAGGCAAGATGCCAAAGCCATAAAACAATATTAAACTTTGACAATAAAATGACAACTGGTGTCAATTTGTTGCAAAAAAAAAACATTATTTAGATTATTTCGTTCGTCAAATCAAATATCATAGATAAATACTTATATACTAGTCAAATATTGTCAATTTGTCAAAGAGTAGTGAAGTTATAATAAAGTGCCTTTTTGGTTTTTGCCTTTTATAAACAATTTAATAACCTATAACAGACAGAAGTTAACTTTACTTTTATTGTGCAATTGAAGCAAAGTTTATATTAAATTCGTCATATAAACGAAACTGTAAAATCAATTGAACTAAGATTTTTCTTTTACTTTCAATAAGAGCATTAATTTATAACTGTGCCCAAATATGTCTAATTTTGCAACGGATGATACATTATGTATGAAACGAGAGATAAATATTTTGAGTGATTGCACTGAGTACACAGATCTATTAGACCGGTTTGATATCATACAAACATGTGCGTGGATCAAGGACAATAAATTCTCAAAGGTTTTAATTAATCAAGCTATTACTAATATTGTAATGAAATCTAGACCTTGAATTGTAAAAAATGAAGTTCAGCAGCCTTTAATCCAGATCTAAAGTAGATATGTTAACCGTCTTATGCTCACTCAAGTATCAATACTTTGCATGTCATATACACACTACATTTTTCAGGAATTTCAATAAACAAAATAATATTACAATCATCCGATGAACTTTCTAGCAATAATTTAATGTTACTAATTTGTTGTCTTGTTATTAGTTTAGGCAAAGGTTTAACTATATACCGTTATTGTCTGAAACTGAACCAATCCATTAGGTCAATTTTATTTATAAATAAATTATAAGGAATAAAATTTGTTGATTTTGGTCACTTGCAAGATGAATTTTATAAGAGGGTATATAGATCATATACTTTATAGCCTCCTATAAAACTCGTACATTTTTACTGTGGTACATAAGTAATGCTGAAAAATACCAGATAAAATAAAAATCATACCTAAGGTTACCCACAGATTCATTGCCCCTGAGGACTAAGTTGGAATTCCTCAGATAAGTATGTATCACCACAACCTTCAAATCAGAACACGACAGCGCATAATATTGCTGTTATTAGGCAGAATTAGGTATGGTGGTGGTGCTTAAGGAGTTGAAACACAAAGGGTT
Organism: Cecropterus toxeus; assembly: GCA_018249875.1. Classification (NCBI taxonomy): domain Eukaryota; kingdom Metazoa; phylum Arthropoda; class Insecta; order Lepidoptera; family Hesperiidae; genus Cecropterus; species Cecropterus toxeus. The sequence goes on along the minus strand of DWNE01002803.1, from coordinate 7,660 downwards.
CTACCACTTTTGGTAATATTTTTACACCGCTTTGGTTTTTCATCCTCAGGTATGCCTTCAATTCCCGGATGACTTGCTCAATGTGAGTGTGACAATTTATGAGGAAATACAGAACAGGATATCTACAGATCTCTATATTCTTGGTGACACGTCTTATGCTAGGTAAGTGTAACTCAAAATAAAAACTATTTACTAATCTATACATTTTATTATGTTATAACAAATGGAAGAAGAAGAAAAAATAAGAAGTGAATTATAAAAGGGTCTAAATAAGGGAAAAAATGGTTTATTCCTTGCAGCCAAAATGAGAACACATCACACTACTTTGCAGCCAAAATGAGAACACATCACACTACTCACTGCAAGTATTAGATGAATGATATTTCTCAATTATAAATAAAGGCTGGAATCACAATTTGCCATACATGTATGACGTTGTGGTGGCAACAACGGTCATTGCACTGTAGCTGCCTTAGCAACACACCTTAATGTATGTCAGTGTAATATGACTATATACACATATAACAATTAATTAGCATTGTTTAAATTATTTAATGAATTAGTATGAAATAGTAATTGGTGTGAATCACTTGTGTTTTTCCCTCATACTCCACAAAACCACATTAGACACGCATCACGCACCTCACACCTCACACCTACGTTGGTGAACCCCCTTTTCCTCCACATTGGTGATCCCAACGTGCTTCTCATCATTGATGATCCATTGTTGAGGAAAAGGGGAGATCTCCCGCCAGGAGATGCGACTGCTTGGGACTGCGGTCAATGTTAACTTCGGACCATTTCTATGCATGCTAAGATTCTATCAAACTCTGATAGTGTGTTTGAGGTTGCGTCTTCTGATTGACCAGTGTCAGTATGACGCGTATGACGTACTCCTTTGTTATTTGCTTGCGTCGTCTTGCGTGCTCAGCATTTCATGTGAGGTGCCAGCTAGGTATCGGGCCGCTACAACATGATTAAAATTATTATCAATGTAGGTACAAGTATATTTTATTAGCCTTTTGACGTCTACAGCTGTACATAAACCTCCACTAATAGAGATGTTTGTCAATAGTTCCCACACCTGACCTACATGTTGGTAATGGTAATACAGTGGGTTATGTTACTTAGCCTCTCTTCTCCACTGGACACACTGGGCATGTGCCTAGGGCCTCACAATCGATTGGGGCCCCCTAGTCCCTATTCAATTATCAAATAATAACCAATAGCAATTACATTATATTATCTATTTATCATATCTAAGTTAACAGTACAGGAATAAGAATATAGCTAAAATTTCGCATATTTACTTTTTGTTTTGGTATCGTATCTAGTTCTTTGGAGTAAGCTGCGGTCAGAGACTAGCTTGAGACCTGAACTGATAGCTTTATTACAATATTGGTATGGCAACCAGACCAACAAGGTTCGATGGGGGAGCGCGACGAGCGAGTATTATGTCTACGTGAACCGTCTGATCGAGAGACTCGGCGGAGCGGGCGTCTGCTGCTCAATTGATGGTGTAGCGGTCAACAATATTAGTTACGCAGACGATATGGTTCTGCTGAGTCCCTCGGTCGGTGGTCTTAGAAGGTTCTTAAAAATATGTGAGGAGTACGCGGAGGTAAATGGACTTAGGTATAATGCTAAAAAGAGCGAGTTCCTCGTTTTCAGGGGAAAAAACAAACGTGGAAACTTTTCACCATCTTTTACATTAAGCGGGTCTCCCCTGAAACAAGTATCTGAGTTCAGATACCTCGGGCATGTTGTGACTGAGCGCCTCGACGATAACGGAGACATCGAAAGAGAGCGACGAGCGCTGTCGGTCCGAGGCAATATGCTGGCCCGCAGATTTGCGCGTTGTACAAAGCAGGTCAAATTAACACTATTTAGAGCATACTGTCAAACCTTTTACACGTGCAGTCTGTGGACCGACTTTACGCAGCGGACCTACAGCGCTCTCCGTGTCCAGTACAACAATGTGCTGAGGGCGGTGTTGGGGATGCCACAACACTGTAGTGCATCGGCAATGTTTGCGGATGCACGCGTGGATGACTTCTACGCAATCAATCGCAAGCGTGCTGCATCCATGATGAATAGGCTCGTGAGCAGCTTCAACGCTATCCTCGGTATATTTGCCTACAGGTTAGACGGTCCATGTATTTTTTTCCTTATTCTCCAATACAGCATTCACAAGAAAGAGAGTGCGATGCAACTCAAGATCAACATCAAACAGTTGGATGGAGACATTAGTGTATATAACTATTTGTATATTTACAATTCCAGTTGCTGCGTGGATGCAGTGGCAGCCATGCATGTGAAAGGCGATGCAATCGTTCACTATGGCCCCTCGTGCTTCACTAAGACCAACATACCAGTTTTTATTGTCCTACCAAAAAAGCATTTGGATATTGAAAGAACTAAAAAAACACTTCAAGAAAATTTTAATTCAGATGAACATATGCCATTGTGCCTGTTCTATGATGCAGAATATGAACATTGCAAAGGTAATTACTTTCTAACACTATACACTAGTTTGCCACTTGGTTGCTATAATACCAAATGGCCAGTGATTTGGACCATTCTGTTAACCTTTTCAATATGTGAAGAGACTTATGACAAGAATAAAGTCCATTATTTTATTTCAGATAAATTAGCCAAGTGCTGGTATGATATGTATCCAAAAAGTTACATAGCGTTTGTTGAAATGGAAGAGAATGTTAACAGAAGGTTAGGGCGGAAAATTAGGAACATCCAGGGTAATGACATCAATGTAGAAATGTTAGAAAACTGCATCTGTGTGTACCTTGGATCTAGATGTCAGACTTCCCTTAATTTCAGTAAATGCATTGCAGGTAAATTTTGTATTCTCAATACTTATTTCAATTTAAGAAATGCATTAAAATCACCTATGTTTATAAATAAATTACCTTGTTAATTTGCATGAATAAAAGTGATACAAAGTTTTTAATAACCAAATATCATAACATAGCTAATATTTATTTCTTTGCATTGTTTATGTATATATAAAATCTATATTTACATGTCACGGTAGCTGTATAAAGTTGTAATACATAAATTAAATATATTTCAGCTAATAAATGGTACCTGCTAGACCCAGTAACAAGTAAAGTTGATAGCATTGAAGAAACAGCTTGGTTCAAACGACGACGCTTTTTGATAGAGAAGTGCAAAGATGCAAATGTGATTGGTATACTCATTTGTAAACTTGCTGGAGATCAGACAAGAGATATTATCAAGCAAATGAAACAGCTGTGTCGAGTCAATGGGAAGAAGAGCTACATTGTCTCTGTTGGAAAGCCCAATGTTGCTAAGCTGGCAAACTTCCCTGAAGTAAGAGTTATTCATGTAGTAGCCATTTGAAATTCACTATTTTCATATGTATTATTTATAGAAATAGCCAACAACTGGCACTCCACCGGATGTTTGAATGAATCCGCCTGTTTATAATCAACCCCAAATAACCATGATAACCACCATTTACAAAGTTATTAAATAAAAATTTGGTATTAATCTTACATCCTTGTACATTTTTCTTTTATTTTTCAGATTGATATATATGTTATGATTGCTTGTCCAGAAAATGATCTATATGACAACAGAGAATTCTACAGACCAATTGTTTATCCTTTTGAACTTGAGGTAGCTTTAAACTCTAACCGGGAGCCCTATTTCACAAACCATGTCGCAGATTATGACGAACTTCTACCTGGCAATCCACATTATCGCGACATTAGTCATATGGACTCAATGGACATGAGTTTAATCACAGGGAGGATTCGGGAAACTAAAGTGCAATGTAGTTCAGAGGGCGGCATGGAGCTGGCAGAAAAAGAAAATTGGGCACTTGAAAGTATAGGGCGAAATCTCCAAGAGAGGACATGGAAGGGTCTAGAACAAAAACTGGGAGAGACAGAGGTTACGAAAGCTGAAGAGGGTCGCAGAGGCATACCGCTGCAGTACAGCAATGAACCAGAATAATAATTCATAAGTAGGGTTTTATTTCTTATATATACAATGGTTTACAGTTCATGCACTACTTACAACTTTTCATAACAATAAATTATTACAGACATAGTTTTCCTTTGTTTTAGTGTTTTTAATTCACCACAATTTTTACATAAAGAAACAACCATCTTGTGAAGACTAAATAATTAAAAATATAAAAATACTTCAAACTCTTTGATTCACAGGGTTTTGTGGGGATTTAAGCCATTCCTTTCTTAGCAGCTGCTTTAGTTGGGATAGCCTGAGAGTGGGGTTTTCGGCTTTCAGTCTGGGCAGGTTCACTTCTTCAAATGCTGTGTAGGCAGCCTTAATTCTCTTTTCAGGGTGTCTATCAGTGTCTGCCTTATCACTATAAACAGAAATGGTTGTTATTAAAAATATTACTCTGCAATGTTATTTTTTGTTTTTTATTTTTGTTTTTGTTTTCATTATTGTAATTTACTTTACTCCTTAAATGTTGAAATGAATGAAAAATTGGTCCAGATAAATCAAAATTCACTATGTATTTCGTAATGATCTAGAAATATAATGTTGAAAAAGCTAGTTCACTTTATACTTAACAATTCAAATTCTATGTTACTCTGAAGTTTGAGAGAATTATGAATCTATACTATCTATACTAATATTATAAAGCAGTAGATATGTTTGCTTGAATGCGCTAATCTCAGGAACTAATGGTTTGAACTGAAGTATTATTTTTGTGTTGAATACTGTATTCATTGTGGAAGGCTTTCTTAGGCTATATAACATCACGCTATATTTGTTTGTTTTTATAGATTGTTCTCTAATAGACGGGTGAAACTGCGTGGCACAGCTAGTTATTTAATAAAAATGTTACCTGAGTATTGATATGGCCTCCTCCACTGACTGCGCCACTTCACCGTCAAGCTGCAACCTGTTGAGATTCTCTTCTAGCTTGGGCTCCTCTACTACTACTCTTGCAGGCTGTAATACAAATAAAAAAATCACTGGATTAGCACTGGGATGGCTAATTTAGAGCAATTGTTCAGAGGCAATGGTACAGAGTTGGTACGAGTTTCTGAAATATATCATTTCAGAAACTCGTACCAACTCTGTACCATTCTTTGTTGATGGCCACATTAATTTTACAATGAAGATAAACAATTGGAACACTTCATATAACAAATCTGCCTTACCATAACCCTTCAAATTAATAGATGGCTTCAAAAGGTAATTGTTGACATCAGCAATTGCAAGAGCCACACAATTATATTTTGACTTCAGTTCGCAATTGGCTATCAAGGTTGCCATTTATTCATATGAAGTTGAAATATGTACAACATAATCTTTGCCCCTTAATTGACCATAAAAAAAAAAAGATGCTTTCATAGCCCCACACTAGGATTTTCCCCCGTGTCGTGGGTGCCATGGACACATAAAGATGAATACACAAACACCCAGACCCAGAACAAAAACCTAAACTCATCATCCATAAGTCTGTCTGGCCGGGGATTGAACCTGGGACCAACTGCACGTTAAATCGGTATGGTGACTGCTTCGCCACATGGGTTGTCAGAGACTCATTAGGTCTGCTAAGTGAATTATACTGAACTGCATGTTATATTTTCATATACTCACCACAGGTTTCTCAGGTTCAGCCTTTATAGTTTTTTCTTTTAATACATTAATTTGCGCGCGTGTGACCTTTGTTGGTGGTGCAGCCTTCACAGTACCCTTAATGGATTCCATTTCCTTTTCCAACAGAGCCTTAGCCTCCGCCTTCTTCTGAAGTTGCTCAAGACGCTTTTTCTCTTGCTCATCCTTAAATACAAAGTGTATTTTTAAATATCAGCCTATACACCAAGAGATATTATGTTATATATTATGTTTATGAAATTTCGGATCTGGATATGTAATTGTTTTGAATATTTTTGATTTTCAGATTTGAATATTGTATTCTTAAGGAGTTATAACCGTAAATACAAATAGGTAATTTGGTTTATTTTTATGTTATCATTTGCTATCACAATCAGTCTTTTCAGTTATAATTATAGCTACATATTCAATTTTAAGTATGATTTACTAAAACTAAAAAACATGTCTCAAAACATATCAAAAATATTTGAATACTTTATATCCAAAACTTTTTATAACCGGATATAATTAGGGTTTTGATAACTTTATTTTAAGATATTCGATAGTTTTAGTTACCATTACTGAGCTTCATAACATCCACAAGAAGGATATTGAAATAAAGTAATAAACTTTATTGAGGACACTGATAACAAAAATGAGTCTGGAAATGGTACTAACAACATTGTGGTCCCTGCCACCCAAATCTCTGCAAACAACCCTAAAAAGGAGCAGATTTCTCCCTAAACATGCTAGGCGTGTTACATTTTAAAAGTTAAAGATAGATACCTAAGCCTTAATTAAAATTTAAAACCTGTACGAAAATCTTTGTGGGAATGATGATTTAACAAGTACGTAAATACAAATATAACATAAAAAAAAATTCAATTACTTTCTTTTGCTGCTTTTTCTTCAACTTATCGTCGCTGTCGTCCCACTCCGCATCTTCTATCATTTTCTTGACTTTCTGATCCTTTTCTTGTTTGGCATTCTCTTTACGCTGCCGAGCTGCCACCGCTTTGCTATTCTCACCGGCGAATTTCTTTGGCATCTTGCTGCAAGAGCTTTAATCATAATATAATGTAAAAAATGAAAACAATTTTTCCAATAAGATAAAATAAGTGCACAATGCAATACTTGCACTAAACTTTTAAATATACCGTATTTGAATGTGTAATGCAAGAATGTTTGTAAAAATCCATTACGTAGGTACATTTCGTTAAAGTACTTATCAGTTTTTATTGAAAAAGGTTATATGAAGGAACAAATCATCACACCTTACTGCAATGTAACTATTGATTCCAGCGAAACAGCTGTTCTGATATTGCAAAAATCTTATTAGCAGATATAATTATTTTACTGCAAATGGGAAAGAATACAAGGATGCCAATTTTATAGCACTAACAAATAAGACTATTTAAAATTTTGACAGAACACCCAAACTATTTTGACGTTTTTTTTTTTCTTAAAAGTATTTTACGGTCATGAATCTAAGTCCTTTACAGCCAATCATCGTTTATATTGTTTATTATGATGATATAACTATATGGAAGATGACGATGATGAGATGTTTCCATATAGAAGATGAGATGGGTTCAGCATAGTGGTAGGGACTTTACTAGGACTTCATCATGGAGTCTTAGAAGCAACACGGAAAGTCACCTCTCACTGCTGCATATCAATCTCCCACACGCGTGCATTTTATCGAACACTTTATGACAAAAATCCCACCATTTTGACACATAAAAATACGACTATACAAAAAATGTAGAAGAATAACATTAAACTACTAACACACGTTTGGATTTGGTACGAGTGGACCACGGATTTGGGGCGCTTCCGAACCAAATCTGGACCGTGTGTAGGGAAGTCCGGCGGACATAAATATTATTACTCAAGTCCGTCTCGGTCCGCTTGTATGCACATCGGATTTGGTCCGCTCCGTACCAAATCTGGACGATGAGCGTTCGGGCCGTACAAACCATAGATAAGTATGTAAAAATTACGAATTAGTTGTGTTCGGAACGCCAAGAAGGCAGAG
>DWNE01002802.1:0-17943 GCA_018249875.1 Cecropterus toxeus | reverse complement strand
AATGTAAATCCGTAATTGGCTGTAAGTGTTACTATACCAGAAGTGTACCTCTATAGTTTTTAGGGCTGTGGATTTTGTTAATAAACAAATAAATAAATAAATAATTCATGGATTCCATTAATGTTTAGCGAGAGCCTATATGTTATGCATTAGGAGTCTGTCTGGTTACATAGTGAATGATCTGAATATATAGGTCGGCCTGATAAGTAGGCCAAGCGCCTCTTGCAGTTACGAAGCTCTGGAAGCAACGAATCCATCTGATCTCAATTATTCACAGCCAATCGACTCTTTGCCACTATCCACCTTCGGAAAATTTTGTAACAGTATCAGTTCATCAAATTGAAAAACAGATCCGTTCACGTGGTAAGGGTAGGGTTGCCAACCGTAACTATAATATGTATTGTACTATATTTAGGGTCTGCGTACTATATACCTACTATTGAAAAAATAACGGCACAATACTACATATATTTCGCCACCAAAATCTAACAAATTAAATCTATTAGTTCCGAATCCAATGTTTATGAACGCGTCTTTACATTGAGAGCAATAAAAAAATAAAATTAAAAAAAAAACGCAAGAAAATATATATTTGTCAACAGAAAAGTAATAGTAAGTAGAAATAGTTAATTTTGTGTTTCCTGTTTTGTCCATAAAGCACTATATGTATATATGTATGTGTATTTTAGCTTACTTTCAAAAATTCTATATATTCTCAACGAAATGTTGGCAACCCTAGGTAAGGGTGACAATTATACAAGGTATATCAACTTAGTCCTTGGGAGTGTCACATCTGTGGCAAACTTCAGGTATGATGCCATAATTTAAATGGGGCCGATTAATGACGTCCAAGAGCAGAAGTGGCATCCCACCAGGTGGAACGCACGGTGGTTTTTTAACAATTATTTAAAAACAAAGTTGAGTATGTAACATGTTTTACCTATCCGACTCCATTATAACGCCTCGGGAAAGCAGATGAAGCCAATTAAAACTCGTACGTGGAACGTAATTAAGAAACTGTATAACACGTAATATGATCATGTTAAAAAAAATGTTTATGAAATGTTTTGGTACGTACTCTACTTGTACATAATTATGTAAAATTATAAATATCGCAGAACTTAGGTGTGGACTTCCATTAAGAAAGGGTCTTTCGATATACCACTCCTTACTGGGTGAAAAAATGGTTAGGTAAATATTCGTATTTACCCGTAATGTATTTCGAGTGTATGAATGTTTGTATGTATGTCCATTTCATTGGTACGTACTGCCCAGACGGCTTCACGGGTTGTGAGGTATCATCTCAGTTTAGAGATTGACTTAGGCTTTATAATGTATGAAAATGGCGCCTACAAATAGGGGAAAAAGGGAGGAAGGGTGGATTTTACTATCATCACAACTATCTTACGGATAACAAATGAAAGCTAGTAAATAGACCATTCTAAAAATATATATCTTACAATACTTGAACTTGAGTAATTTGACGAAAATTCCGTAAGCCTACGCTTACTTATTAAGCGTAGGTTTAACTATTATATCATTATAAACAAAAAAATCGTTTGAAGCAGTCGACTTTTTTGAAAATGATACTAGTTTAATCTGTGATAGTGTGATATACCTAGAGATGTATGCAATTTATATCACTCAGATAGAAAAGTTTATTTTCGATCTCAATTTACTTCTGCGACGCGGCTAAAATCCGCACCTGTGGCCGTCAGTCTTCATTGGGTAGCCTGTCACCTTGTCGGAACAATTATGGGCGGTTCGAATATATTAGGCGAAACGTTTAGTCTTCGGAAGTAGGAATGCATGCGTGATTTACTACGGACTATATATAAAACTATTTATATTTTTTTTTATAAGACTCAAATAGCAAATGAGCAGGCATTCCCATGGGGCGTAGTCGCTACCGCCCATAAATATCTGGAAGCAACTTAAAGGTACAGTAAGTTTCATGCAGATGTCTATGGCCAGCAGTGGCTGCATACCATAAAGTAAGTATTCTTCCAGGGGGTAGAACCAGTGTAGTTTGATTGAGGAAGTATCAACGTCACACCTTTTAATAGCGTGAAGCAATTCTTGCATCTCGCAGGAAAGGTGTGGTTGCCGGCTCACTTATATATGAGGCGACCATCTTAGCAACGCATCTGTACGACTTCAAATAGAATCTCTGTTCTATATGACGTTGCTTAGATATCCATGGGCGGCAGTACCCACTAACCATCAGGTGAACTGCATGCTTGTTTGGCGGTTGTACTTCCCCGGTTAAACTACATTGGTTTTACCACCTACAGTTGTGGGAATACCTATACCCAGCAGTAAGATCTAAGTACATACAACAGTACATGCTCAAATATACACATAAATTATATCCAGATATACAATCGTCGACTAGTAGATTGGAAAGCAAACAGATTTCACGGAATTAATAATATTGATATTACATGTTACATTAACAAACATACCTATATGTTTCTATTTTACATATCTAATATAGGAACGGAACTTGACTGTAATTAGCTACGTTTCATAAGATAAATAGTTTAATTAAAGCCAATTAAGTCTAGTGGTTAAATTAAGACAGCTCACGTTCGAAGTCAAAGGTTTGAATTTTTAAGTGCCTTAGTGCCTGAGTGCCTGACTCATTTAACGTGACGATTAACATCACCGTGAAACCTATATTATATATAAGTGCATGAAATTTCTGTAAAAAAATGTAATTGAGTGCCTATATAAGTGCATAAGTGTTCCATAAAAAACCATAGTAAGAGATTATCTTGTTTCCTCAAAACAATAATTGTTTAAGTATTAGCCCATCATTTCAAAGTACATTGTAAGGTTTTGCCGAAAACGAAAACCAAAACGTGAAAACATGAACGTGTACATTACAATGTATGGAAAAGAACGTTAACAATGATTGTTTTTTTAGGTCTCCTTCTAATATAAGAATGTAGACTATGGAGTCATAGTCTACCGCGTTGGCCAAGAGCAAATTGGTAGACTTCGTACACCTTTTAAACTTTTTGAAAGAACTCAATTGGCGCGATGTTTCCCTTTCACCGTAAATCAGTGACAATTAATTACCATGATCCTCATGATGTTTTTTTTTTTTTAAATCAGTGGTGTGTGGCCTAGCATTTAACTGTACTTTCCCGATTTAATTATAGTTCTACAGCATTCCTATTTCTAGCGTACGAGTATTAGGGTTCGGAAGAAAGGTGTAGTTGGCAGCACTTTGATACGCAGGGACCATCTTACTCCAACTCAATGAGATGCTACCCGCGATTTCCTTACTTCTGATAGAACTTATGTTCTATTTATTGCTTCCAGTCCATGAACGGCAGTGATGATTCACAATTAACAAAACACACATGAAACAAAATCTTGATATTTACTCAACGAGTAACATAAAAAATATATATAACAAGAAAGCCTGCTTAAAACGTTTGATTTGTTTCAATTTTAATTCATAGCTTTTAAGCAGTCGGTTTTTTTGTTCTAATCGTAATATATGAATCTTTGTGGATAGTTTTGAAATTGTCTATTTACCAACTTTCATTTGACACCCATATTTGTCATAATAATATAAAAAGTCATCCCTTCTCCCCTTTTATCTCTATTTAGGCGCCATTTTTAACTTATGGCATCTGGAAACTGAAACGGTTCTAATGATGTGTCATGTCCAATCCGTCAAGCCGATTGAACTGTAGCGTTTACCAAAAAATGGACATAAATACATACATACGCTCAAAATGCACTACCCTCCTTCTGACGTAGTTTGGTAAAAATACATGATTCTCGTTGTCTTGAACAAAATCCCTACAAAGTTTTAGCATAACATACGTCCGTGCGAAAATTGCGAACAGCTAGAGAGTCGCGAGCACGAACTGCTGATCTAATGAAAGCCTGGGTGCTCGATGAATATTCATAGGGTTTTTATGAGACCCGCCCCATCCAGGCCGGAGTGAAGTAATGTAGTAATGCTCTGTTCAGCGTTGTCTTCGTTCTTTTAAGGTTTACTTAATTCTTCGATTTTCTAAATAATATTAGTAAATTGGAAATATTATTTTCTTCTTAATTATCGAGAATGTCCCAAGTATATATTTTACATTGTGTTTACAAAACATGTTTATACATAGATTGCAATCTGTTTAAAGATTGTAGTGCCTTAAATTACTAAAATGAAAGTTCCGCGTCTGTATATTCAATATATTTGCAAAATAAATGTTTGGAGGACTATAAATAAGTCGAAGGAATTAATATAGTTTGTAGATTTCATTGCGATTCTGTTCTGATTATCAGTCCATGTTGTTTTCATTTACTGGTGGCGACTTACCTTAACTTATTAAGAGATGGCGCTACTGATATTTTGAATTCCAAGCTTTACTAACAATAGCTAACAAATGCAGTTAATAAGTACATGGGGTTTTCAAAATAAAGCTAATCATAATTTTCAGTTGTAATAACGCGTAATTTATTGCGGAGAAATTGTCATCGGCCCCTAATACAGAACTTAGTACGCTGTGCTCCGCACTCCACGTAGGGCCTACCTCCAGCGCATGCGGGGTGGCATCGTCTAGGAAATTGTCTTGAGATCACTTGAGTCAGATAGTAAGTCTAGGTGCTAAATCGCTAACTTAAACGCTGCTGGAAGATAGGATGAACTGCCTTGATAGTTAAGGCCGGTGCTATAATGCACTAGCCTGGATATGCACGTGTCGGCAGCCCACTGACGCAGCTCGGCTCTGTGCCCCTCCTCGTCCTGCTGTGAAGGCGGGAATTCCCTGGATCGGTGCACCTCCTCATGCCACTCACGTAGTGATGCAAGAGCTCTCGCTTCCAAATCCCAAGGCAACTTACACGCAGACTGCAGATGAAGCTTCAAGTAAAATTATAAGCTATGCAATAAGTTTCATTAAAACATAAATAACTGAACACGTTTCTAGCATACAATAGCATTCTTAAGATAAATTAAGATTACACGGAAGTGTTCATTGTCATATGGAAATTTCCCTAATTGTCACACGGGACTCCGTCGGGATATTATCTAAAAAGCCAGTTTCAAGCGTCATTCCACCTTAGCTGTTACGTAGTGAGAATGCTAGATTTTCTACAAAAGCTCATTCCAGAACTAATTTTCGAAATGAGGATAATATAAGTGAATTGTCTGCATGTGAACAAATACGAATATGTAGAATGAGGCTCCAACAAAACGGTGTAAGCGACGCTTTTGGAAGCAAACGAGCTAGACACTACACGACATTTTCATAATAGCAGCAGAGTTTGAGCTGATATACTAAATTATGGTTAAATATACCGATAAAATATATATCACACAAATGTAATGTACACCACGCGCCTCAAGAGTCTGATGTAACCTTTTGAGTAGGTAATTGTTACAGTGTAATTATAATAAGTATATTTAAATAAAGTAATCTGATTTTATTTCGCAGTGTAATAGTGCATTATTGAATTTTTATCAGATTGAAGTAGCAAACGGGCGTGCAATCCACCAGATGGTAAGTGGTCACTGCCACCGATGGTCACCTGCAAGTTCTTATACAACAGGGGTTATGTCTGTTATTAACCACATGCATTGCGCTCATATGAATGTGACTGAACACCGAAACGCAAGAACTTGCCAGTACAATTAGATGTGGTGGTGGTACCTCCCTGGCCACACTGTATTCATTCCACTCGTACTTTCAACATGAACGTTGATAAACAAGTAACATCGTTAAAAACATTAAAACAAAAAACCCGACTACTTAAAACGAAATTTGTGTTCAAAATTATATGTATTTCATTTAACGCTTATATGAGTTTTTTTTAAATATTCAAGTAAAAGTATTATATTATATATTTTTGGATTGGTCTATTTACTAGCTTTCATTTGATACCCATATTGTCGTAATAGTAAAAAAATCGTCCTCCCCCTTTTCCTCTATTTCCAGGCGCCATTTGTAAATTATATAACCTATGTTACTATGCAAAGTGAGACGATTCTAATGATATGTCGCACGTCACAATCTGTAAAGCCGTTTGGGCTGTAATGCGTGCCAAGGAAACAGACATACACACAAACAAACATACATATATTATACTCCTTCTGGCGCAGTCGGGTAATAACATTTTTAATAGACCCATTATATGATGATGAATGGATGAAACTTGAATAGCGTGGCACGATAGTGTAAATCAACACTAAAGGTCCAACAATTCGCATTGTTTCTACTTTATCCGAGTTTTGCTTTGGTTTATTTTGAAACCCATTTCAGTACAAAGCGAGACCTTACAAGTTTGTTTGATTTTCATTTGTCGTACTTTGAACCAACTTTTACCCTCTTTGTACAATCCAAAATAGAATTAGGTACAAAATGGAGACAACACTCAAGAGCGTAATATAAATGTTGACACTAACTACAGCTACAACATAATTATTTATCATTGTTTTATGACATTAAAGTGGCAAACGACTCCTGCCATCCATGGAAATCTGTAATCAACCCCAGATAAGATCAGAGTCAATCCAACAGTGACAATAAATGCCATTCTTTAGCTACGTCATCCACACATTCTAGTCTAATGTCTGGATGAGTATACATACCAACCTATGCACTAACTATTAGATATAATCATGTAGCATTTGGCTCTATTCAAATTCAATGAACTGCAGTTTCATACAGTTAAATACCAGTTTGTTGATTTCACATATGAAAGAAAGGGTCCGAAGACAAGATTTCGGAAAATTTACAGAACTCGGCCAAACTGCCTAGCTCCTCAAACGTATGTACACGTAGGAATTTTGATTTATTTTTTATTTTGAATTAAGGGTATCCTAAATGTAATAATGAAAAAGTTTCACAGTCACAATACAGTTTTTTGTAAACTAAAGAATTGCTAATTTCCACTTAATTTAAAACAATAGCCACGAGTTGTATCGTGATTTGCTATTTTTAATAAGCAGGAGCTAATGTTTCCGCAAATAACGAGATAAACAAAAGTGCTTAAAACTTTGACCTCCGATTTGGGGATCAAGAAAGAGCCATACAAAAGTTGTCCATTTAATTTAAAATTTCATGGTAGTAAGGAAAAACATAATTGTAACGGTCCTTTAATAACAGCGCCCTAAAATGCGAAAACAATTTTCTCATTTCCACGAAATGCAAATTTCGCATTAGGACCCTTTGTTTTCACCGTGAAATTTATTTGTATCGAAAATATTAATCGAGAATTTATGGATAACACATTCATAGGTATATGTAATGGTCCAGAAGTAAGACCGTTCAGAACAAAGTACTGATTTATCAAGTTAGTGTGTTGTATTTGAGTAGGCTTTGTTGGTTTCTCATCTCGTGAATACACAATGTAAGATCCTAACGCTGTGGTTTTACAAGTGTTTATTCTTAAGTACATTTCAGAACGTGAGCTTATTTTTTATTATTTGTTGTATTTATACGAGTAGTATGTCTTTTGTGGTACTGGTTTAGGTTTAATAGAGGTATTCCCACTTAGTCCACAGTAAACATTCACCTGTGACCGAATTGGGCCGTCTCTTCTTAGAAAACTTTTTCGTCCACGTGCCATCTTCAGGGATTAAAAAAAAGTAGCAAACGAGCAGGCAGTTCACCTTATGGCAACTTCAGATATAACAGGTGTTCTATCTCAAGTTGATCACAGATACGTTGCCACTGAGGACTAATATAGTCGCCTTATATATAAGTAAGCCGGCAACCACATACTTCCACCGAAACGCAAGAACTGCTTCATTCTAGAAATAGGTGTGGCGTAGGTATTTACCCGGTCAAACTTCAGTTTTCTTTAAATAAAAACTTTCTACACTCATAGCTCCACACTAGGATTTTCTCCTGTGTTGTGGGCACCATGGACACACACAAAGACGAGTACACAAATACCCAGACCCTGAATAGAAATCTAAATTCATCATCAGGATGTCTACCTCGCCGCAGTTCGAACCTGGAACCCACTGCGTGTCAGACCAATATATGTAGTGACCGCTCTGCCACGCGGGTCGTCAATGGTTCTACCACCTTTAAATGCATAAGAAAACTACGCTCGTTCTGACACCTTCTCGATACATACTAACAAGGCAATCTTAATAAAAGTTTGTATAAAGATATTATCTTGATATACATTTTCAAGTTCCAAACTTCAAGTAGGTAAATTTTGGCGTTACGCTGAAAAAATACAGTACCCATTATGTCCTAAGTCATGAATTTTGGATTTTCCCTAGGTCTTGAGTACTATGTCGGTTCTATATTAAAATTAATCTTACACGACACATTCTACATTGTAGACTTTTTGTTATTTTGTACAACGTCAGAGATAATCTGACGTCTAAATGCGGCAGATCTACTTGACTAGTCACTGATTCTAAGACGTTGCATTGAAGACCACCTAAATTTAACCACCTAAACTAGCTACTATGTCAAAATTAACTACATACTTCACTAAGTTATTAACTAGTAAGTAATTTAGGAGAAGCTTCCTTGAATAGAGAATAAATAACCCAGGAACTCCCAAGGTTACACGTGTGCGGATGGAAGCGAGGAAGTTTAGTTTCTGTGTAACTTATATTGCTTACCCAGTAACAAAGTTAGGAGGGAAATGCCATTTATACGATCTGTTTTCTTACCCGTAGTTTAATAGCATTAATATGAAACACATAATTACATTTCTCTGAAGGGCACAAAATTAATCCAGGGCACATGAGAATATCAAGTTTCTTTTTCAACCTATGCTATGTGGTGAAGATCTGGATTCATCACTCCTGTTTTCGTGGTTGTCTTAGGAGACAACTAACTTATAAAATCTGGAAGAAAGGCAACACTGTCTTCCTGTGCAACTGTGCACATACTACGGTCACCGAAATACATTTAAGGCGCGGTAACTATTGGCAAGACCCCTGTTAGGAAAGCCCTATATCCTAATGTAGACCTCTAAGGGCTAATCAATGGTCGTTACTCTCTCACGGCTGAGTACATTACTCCTCTCAGAGTAAGTTTAGATCGACTTAGTAATTTAGCAAAAAGACCGCGAAAAAACATCGCTGAGGAACCTTATCTTAAATGATGATACAATTACAAGTAATTGAAATTCATGAATATGAAAGATATTCGATTAATAATTCCACTATTGCATGCAACGTATCAATCACACAGTATAAATATACCTAGTCTCTGTTTATTCAAGAGTTTATTTTATTTCCGTTCTGTTTATACTAAGTACATATAAATAGAACGAACGACGTAGTACTAAATCTACAGATGTAATTAGATTCCACTAATGGAGGTCCGGTTTGAGAGTGCTTTAGCTTATTCAGGTAATATTGTTTCAGCTCAAGCTTCTAAAATGTTGGATAATCTGGAGAATAAAGACGATAATGTGTTTGCAGAGGGACTAATCCCTTTGATGTACACAAAAGTTCAAATTAATTTAATTTATGAGTTCATAAAGCGGTATTTTACTTTTGTTCCTTCGTTTAAAACTAACTTTTGTTTTAGTAATATGTAAAAGTTACTATCCATCTTTATTTAATATCTGACTTTATTTTTACTTCGGCATGACCTTCTGTCATTTGAGAATTAGAAATCTAGTAGATATTAGTATTGCAAATCATTTTCAGTGCTATTATATTTCGTGTTTTTGTATTCTACTGCGTCAGGAGGATATTGTTTGTTTGAATGTAAGTCCATTTCTTTGACAATTCGCTACAGCCCAAACGGCTTTACGGATTGCGACGTATCATATTATCATGAGAATTGTCTCCGTTTGCAAAATGACAACGTCTATATGTTTTTTTTTTAATGGCGTCTACTAATAGGGGAAAAATGTGGGAGGGACGTTTTTCTATATCTCGACAATATGGGTATCAAATGAAAGCTTGTTACGGAGCCCTACTGCGGATGCACCGCCCTAGTGCATCCAGCAACCTGAGGAGCTGACGCAGCACCTCGAACGCCCCACATGTCGTGGGAACAAACGGCACTCCGAGGGCTCACATTGACTCGGTGTCATATCTTTAGCACTAAGTCTATAATGTAGCTAATTTTAAGTTAAATTAAATAGTAAGCAACATTTCGGTCGTTTCTCTGCCACCTCTGGCCACCGCCCAACATAACTAGCTAGTAAATAGACCACTCTGAAAAAATATATATTATAGTACTTTTGACTTGACTTTTGTCGTTTGACTTTAGACGTTTGTCGAAAACGCATATAAAATGTTAAATTAAATATTTCATTATGAACATACAATCCTTTTACGCAGCCGGGTTTATTGTTTTACTATTTATTATTGTTATTAGTTTTATAACATTAAGTAGCAAACTAGCATGCAGTCCACCTGATGGTAAGTGGTTACAGCCGCCCAAGGACATTGGTAAGCAATTTCATATAGAACAGCTGTTCTATCTAAAGTCGATCACAGATGCGTTGGTACTCACGAGAATTAAGATGATCGCCTTATATTTAAGTGAGCCGGCGACCACACCCTTTAGAAATTTACACACTTTAGAAATAGGCGTGGCGGTGGTATCACCCGGTACAACTACACTGGTTCTACCACCGTTGTCGCTTTGATCTAACTTATAAACGTTTCCGTCATATTTGAGACGAGTTTCTATTTCCTATAGTAAACTATATCTTTCAGATATATTTATGATATGAATAACGTATTTATTCATTAGTAACTTATTACATGCCTTTATAACCCAAAGATTTCCTGGAAGGGAGTGCTACCCTAGCGAAAAGACTGTCTTTTATATAGCTGTTTATGTTATAACAACAAAACCATATTAAATACACAACATATTTGTAATGTTTCTGTGTTTTGTATGAATAAATAATTTTGATGTCGAAAAATCGAAATTAGATTTTATACAGAAGTGGTAAGAAGAAAGAGTAATTTAAAATACACATCTTACAAGAAACTTACATGTTTTAGTTACTTACTCACTTACTTTCTTTTACAAATTGTCAAGTAAGTTTTATACTTAAATTTAAATTATGAATAAATAAAAAAAAACATCATAATCTTATATCTCAATTTTCATAGTAACAAAATAGTTTGTTTTTAATCCCAAGTTACGAATATTATTTACGAAGTATTTACATTGTTTTTAAGATACCTTGTGTTCTTCAATGATCACTTTCTATTTATCTTCTTATCATTCCCCTTTTATACGTCTATTTACAACTAAATCACTAACAAGTTAGCCATAAAGTTATTTAATCCGTTGATTCCTGCATTCGGCGAGTTAATTTACGAATGAATAAAGCCGCTGATAAATCGCTTTGATAGCGCCCCTCGTTTCTCCATTATCACGACTTCCCACTTCTAATGACAGTTTTAGCGCCACGTAAAAGTGCTGTCATACGCCACTTTGCACTTGAAAGGTGGAAAGGAGGGGCCAGATGTTAGTTAGTCCGTAACTTAGGCGTTATTACACTTTTTTGAGAATTTTGGAGTTTTCCCAGTTTCAACACCTATTTTTTTGGCTTTATGACATCCCTTGCGATTCCTAGGTACTTTTGCCATATTTAAAACACGCTAAAGTTATGGAATGATTTGAACTTAACGTTTGTTTATGAAGGTTAAGAATTAAGTGCAGGAGCAGTAATAGTCTGAAACTGAGGCTCTCGATCGAAAGTACGTACTTCAAATCTAAAATAAATGGATTTTACAAATCAATATCACTGCTTTACAGTCAAGAAAAACATCGTTAGGAAGCTTGCACACCTAAGGGTACTAAAAAAAGAGTTCATAAAGGTGTATGACGTCTTCTAATTCGTATTTGGGCAGCGCGATGGACTATGGAGTGTAATCGTCATTAAACTTATGATCGTTAAAAAAATAATTATTATAAAGTGAAGCCTGTACCTATTTTCTAAAAGTCTAACAAGTAAAAAGGAATAAATAATACTAAGACCAAATAATTACGCTAAAGACTTGTTTAATTAAGTAGAAGAATTAAATAAAAACGACATTAAAGCAAACAGCTAAGGATTCTTTGAGGTTATTCTAAAAGTTTGTCTGAGAAGAAATTTAATAAGACTATAATTATTATATACAATCATACATTTATTCATTGCTAAATTTTTTAGAACTTATCTATACGTTAAAAAATAATTTTAACGTATTTATTTCACAAATATATAAAATTTAAATAAAATCCTTTTTGTATAGAATGTTCTTAATGTGTATAGGTAAGGTCGAAGGCTGGTATCAAGAGTAATAAGTATTAGATATTTTAGTAGCGCCTAAACAAATGTCAGTGGCAATGACAATTACATATAATTTTCTAGTACCTGTACAAGGTGCTGTATATTTTTAAATTCACTTAACATGTACTGTTTTTTACTGGACCGTGTTAGAAGGGGGGTGATGTTTTACGACCGTATGTATGTCTATTTTTGCATGCTCTACAACCCAAACGACACGGGGGATTTAAACGCATGAGGCGCCGTTTAATTTGTCTTACTGTCAGAGTAACATAAGGTGAGATGTGACAGAAGAAAAAGTGACGAGGATGTTTTATCCTAAAATGAAACTCAAATAAAAGGTAACAGACATGTCATTGTAAAACTATGTATAAGTAGCTGTACCCTGCGGTTTCACACGTTAGCGTACACATACACCCATAAGAAAAACAAGCGAACGAACATAGCGTTATGTTATATAGCCTATATCCTATATAAATAAATGGACTATGTAGAACCAAAATATTTTTTGGATTAAGGTAGTAGTTCCTGAGATTAGCGCGTTCAACCAAATAATAAATAATATTAAAATGTGCAGATAATATCTGATTTATGTTTCATTTTTGACTCAACATCCGTTTATATGTAGACATAAATGTAAAACATAATATACCTAGTAATGTTCCATCCACGATGCGTAACAACAAGCGACAGGTATGAAACGACGATCTGTCACACTTGTCAACACCTAAGTTAAATTCCATGTTGAATATTTCGTGCAAATAAGGTCGGTGTAATGTCAACTTATTTGCCATTTTTCATGTTAAGGTAATTGAACTTAGTTATTTCTGCCGAACCAAATCAGTATAAACGAATTTGTGATCTGATGAAGAGCAAGAGTCGATTACTTCCAGACTGCGTCAGATGGAGGTTAACGTTTTTCGATTGTTTGTATGTATGTTTATTTGTATGTATGTCTACGTCTCTGGCACGCGCTACAGCCCAAACGGCTTGACGGATTGTGACGTACTATATATTATTACAATCGTCTCAGTTTGAAAAGTGATATAGCCTACATACGAGTAATTTTTAAAATGGCGCCTGGAAATAGAGTAAAAAGGGGGGAAGGGACGTATTTTTCTATTATTACGATAATATTTCTATCAAATGAAAGCTAGTAAATAGGCCAATCTAAAAAAATATATAATTATTATAATACTTTTTTAACTTCACTTAACTTAAATATTTTAAACAAAATATTCGTTTTAAGCAGTCCGGTTTTTGTTTTAATGTTTTTAACGTTGTTTCTAGTTCATGACTTTATTTCATATTCAAACGTTAACAGTTTACGATTATTAACAAAAACAATTTGAGATTGACGTGTGATTCAAGTGTACATATCAATATTGAGCTATCTTGGGGGATTAAGTTTTATTGTCAGATATAATTATTAACAATATATTATACCTTCTTATATATTTCAAATCTAGTGGATATAAAATTTCGGGTAAGTGGCTCAGACCTCCTGCATATATATATAAGAAGGACACCTATGAGAATGCATGCATCAAAATTAGTCGAAGCTCGGCAAACTTGGCAAAAACACAAAATGAAAAAACAGTAGCAGTCGTGGGACTGCCGATAGAAGTGAAAACGGAACTATTAAGTTGAGAGTAATTAATATATATATATATATAGTACTGCTACTATAACGTATTGGTGACGTGACTCACAAAATTATACTTATCCAAAAAGCGTCCAACGCGCACATAATACAGTCAGAAATAGTCGATGTATTAGTGTATACGTGTACACAGGCTACTGCGCGTGCGCTAGTCTGGCTCTCCATAGCTATAGATATACTATTATCATTAGCATGTCGGTGACGCGAACCGAGGATTTTACCCTCTACCAAAACGCTCAACGCGCCTACAGAAGTTTTCACTTCAAAATTTTCCGGCTTAAATCCAAAATCATCTTATAAAATTACGAATGTTATAAATATCGTAAAGCACGGTAGTGGTTTGTCAAATTCACGACTGTCACTAATGTGTACACGAAATGTTTCAACGTGTTTTTCTTCCTACATACTTCAGTATCTTAACGACTGCTACACAATAACGCTAACCGCATTAGGTTTAAAGCCGCAACACTTTTATGACTATTATGTACCTAAATTTAAACCTAATTCAGTGCCTATCGTCGAATTAATTTATGAATTCAGTACTGTCTAAAACTACTTCGTGCAAGAACTGCACAGTCAGGGTTTATTATATTATTATTTACCGCAGTCATTTGCCTAATCTGAATCCCGGAGCCTATTTTCGTGGCCGAAATCCATTTGCGTTTGTATAGTTCAGAAGCTTAAGTAATTCCAGCTGACATAGGAGCTTGGGACAAAGCCGTTATTATGCCTCCAAACAATGGTGCCTCTAAACCCAAAATGGATTTCTTTCAAGTTCACAACTCCCTAATTGCCCGCCTTTATACGGTCGCCATATTCCACAATGTTGTTAAGATGCTCTCACAGCGTGAGAAACCATTTTTTAAATCTTTCATATCTATGAAAGGAATCGTTGCTTTTAAATTTTGCTTCAATGTAAACTATATTATATTATTATTTTGTTGTTACATAATAAATTACGTCCCAAGCTTAGATGGATGTTTATAATATACGGGTACATAATATACATTAATTAGAAAGCAAAATCTATATTATATATCATTGTATTGCCAAAATTTACCTTCTGTTAATGAATAATTGTTATTGGTGATAATTTTTACAGATGATGATTTTTATACCTGTTTGTTTGTTGTTTTACAGATGATGATTTTAATATCTGTTGATGAATAATTGTTATTGGTGACGATTTTTACAGATGATGATTTTTATATCTGTTGATGAATAATTGTTATTGGTGATGATTTTTACAGATGATGATTTTAACTGTGTGTAAAAGACGTATGTAAAAGACGATGTGTGTAAAGGTACTATTACTAAAATTAAATGCCTTATATACTACATATTCCTATCTATATAATAAGTTATTAAAATATCTGACAAACTAAAACGATAATATATTTTCATTTGATGAATAAAGAAACCTCCTTCAAAAAAATATTAATAAGATCGATTTGGATTCTAGGCGTATTGAATTTTCTAATACCTTAATATGAACAGGATTATAAATGTAATGTTGATGTAAAAAGGTAAATCTTATTTGGAAAAGTAATAATAATTTAGACGAACTTTTAGAAAAGAAAAGAAATACCTTTTAGAAAAACGTTATAAATAATCTGGAATCTGAGTTTAAATACATAATCTTTGTCTTCTTTAAATTATACGATTATCTTGTATTACATACATTTCTAATGTTAATATTGTATAAAACGTTCGTCTTTTATGTTTGCCTCGTTTCGCAACGAAATGGGAAGTTTCGTCTAATCTCCTTTTGAAAGTGCTTCATCGATATTTGATCGAAGATCGGACCCTATAACAGCCGTTTAATCTTGTTTTGTCTCAAGGACACGCAAATTGAAATTGTTTGTTATGGCGGGGACGCTAAGTGATTTATTTTTTGTGTTTAATTCTTATTACTATATAATTATAATACAAAAACAAGATGTAGGTAAGCATTTTAAATAAAATGTTTACATATGTATAAATTGAAAAAATAATTTAGACGATTTTTTGAATAATTGTACAATATTATTTAAATCCTCCGATACGTAATTACTACATTCCATTCTACATTTATATATTCATTCTGTTCTACCGAATAGTACCTATCGGGTTAAACCGAGCAAATATAATTTAACATTGCATAAAAAGTAAAAATTCGCATCATTTTTAACATTGAATTCCTAAATTCGTTTGAAGTTAATAAATGTGAAAGTTGTGATTAAATTAACCGAAAAATGTGGTTAAAACAACCTTAAGAGGGTTCAGAATGTAGCTTTCTCCTTCTAAGATTTTTGTTGCGACAGTTTTATTAGCGTTCTTTCAACAAGTTCTATTTGAGGTCATATTGACTCAAATATTACTTTTTCCAGTGAGTTATGCGGTCAAATAAGCTCATAGATTCTCCTGGCTTAAAATAATCTCTGAAAACGAGCAGTTATAAGTCTTTAACAAACTTTACGATCACATTAGCATGTCAAAATTCTGTCCATGCTTCATTCGATTTCCGAAGAGACTCGTCATAGAAAAAAAAAAGTTGATTGCTGATGAAGTGGTGATGTCACGTGAATATTAAATTTGTTATTGAGTTAGGTTGTAAAAAATTGTATTTTTATTTCACTTTGCACTTAGTGCGGTTAATGGCCCACACAAGGTAAAGAATACTGTCTTTCATTCCGCACTACACAAAAGTTCATCCTCAGTCAATAAGACAGTAAATTAATTAAATGTCTACACTAATTTTTCTTTGAAATAAAAACAATACTTAGATTATATGCATTAAACTTTAAGACTGCCTCTAAAAAGTTTTAACTTTTTATAGTAATAGTCTAAGTTATGAGAAATAATTTCTCCGTTCTGATTTATGAGAATTTGATCCTACCATCATAAATCTTGGCCTCACATTGTAAATTTTATTCCCTGTCGAACTAAGCGATTAATCTTATTGACACAATCACGGTGGGTTTTTTTTTTGTATGATCCTTTTGAAACTGGGTTCATCAATAAACTTCATAACTTTAAATTGAACCTCTTCGGAAGGCAAGGGCTTTATAATTTTAATAAAGAAACAAGCCATTACTGAGCCATCTCAAAGGAAACCTTTTTTTGTTTTATGGCACAAAATGTCGTAAAGTTAATTTTTATTACTTCCAAGATGACTTCAAAATTAAAATCATTTCGCCTGAATATAAAGTGACGACCATAAACGAAATCTCATCATCAAAATGATTATAAAATATATAAATATTTTTAAGAAGAATTTCATAAATATCTAATTTGTTGTTGTGAAACAATTTTTGAATTATAATTTACAATGAAATTTAAGAATAACTACTTTTTCAGTTTTGTATGACACATAATTCATCAATTCTGCAGTAAATATTTAATAGTATGTACCGACATATTATTAAATATTTACACTGACCACTTAACATTTAGGTTTAATCCTTTATCCCTTCTCAAAACACAACATCGTTCAAAAACACTCAAAAACATACCCAACACACTCATAAGCCTAAACGAAAGCGTTATCCGGAAAATAGCAGAAGATTTGGGGCTTTAATCCCTCGGAAGAGATGTAAGAACATGGCGGTGGCATTTTTAGCTATGTGTTTGTAAATCTGTATTGTCCACTTGAAAGGATAATCCGTAAAGGGTTTATTACGCATCCAAACATTTCAGGTGTTGTTACATTATTAATGTTGCTCATTAATAGTGTAACAACACCAAAGGAAACGCTAGCAATAGTAGATTCGGCAGAGAACTATATTCAAGAAAATATTGGTACTACTATTAGATAAACCTACTTTATATGATTTCAGACTAATACTGTCGCGGAATTGATAATCTTAATGTGTTACGGGTTCTTGCGTTTTTTTAATGTCTTTCTGCCGATATCTCAACCCAACGAACTTTAGTTCGGTGCGTAAGGATCCAGTTTGTTTTGGGTGTCGTGATATGAACCTAAAAAAGAAAAAAAACATGCGTGCGTACAAAGTACACATGTCAGAAGTGAAACTTCTTTGGCGAACTAATTTATAAAT
>DWNE01002801.1:0-17946 GCA_018249875.1 Cecropterus toxeus | reverse complement strand
CCCAGACCCAGAACAGAAATCTAAACTCATCATTCATATTTCTGTCTGGCCGGGAATCGAACCCGGGACCCAGTGCGCTTTAGACCGGTATGGTGACCGCTCGGCCACGCGGGTCGTCAAATAAGTAATAATTTATGGTTTTGTTAATTTTACACGAGGCAAGAAGGCTATCAAGTTACCTAATAACGACATTCAGAGCCTCGGGTCACTGATAACATTAATATATTGTAAACCTATATACAATTGTAGAAATTGAATTAGTTTTTTACAACATTGAAATGAACATTTAATATTCTTAATATCTATACTTTTCCTCGATAATGTAATATTATTTTTTGTTAATAGTAAATTAGACAACAACAAACATTTTTCTTAAATAAAAAATAAAAGAATAAAAATGTTAATTTTAAGCACATAAATCAAACTAGGAACGATTATAGATCAATGTTATTTGCATTGTACAGCCGGTGTTATGGGTTTAAATTATTTTAAAATAAATTACATATTGCCAGTTTTATTGGCACCAATAGCAATGGAAACAGTTGGATCGCTCCCACTAAATTACCGAACGCGTCACGAATACCCTTCTATTTGATTCTATGATTTACTGCAGCGCGACATGGCGTCCACCCATTATCATTATCATTTGCTCCAAAACGAAATAGGCCTGATCCGATTTAGAGAAGGCCCATTTCGCCCCAATAACATTAAATATAAAGAAACAGCAGGGTATCACTGTCACCCTTTTATGTTCTTTTATGAGCAATTTTAAATAAATCTTTGAAGCACGCACCGGGACGAAAAAACATGGTTCTGTCATCTTATTTTAAGTAAAAAATAGATATATTTATTACGACACTTATTAAACTTTTCATTGCTTTAAATATATACATTGTTCTTATGACAAATATTTGACATATATTTGATATTTTTTTATATAGATATGACAAACCCATTTAAGTTGTAGAAAATTTGTCACATCACAATAAATTATAACCTCATATTTTTCATAGTTCCGACGAGTAAGTGTATCACATGTTTCGTAATACTCGTTAATTTAAATATATTTTATATATAATACATTGCGTTATTGTATAATTTTAGCTTGTATCATTGCAGAGAATATCCACACACCATATTTTGTGAGAAGTTTGTGAGTCACGAGTAAACGAAACCATTCATTTACATTACGGTATTTCCGCCACGGAACCCTAATAAATACACCATCGTTTGTACGCCTTTGATTTTTTCTATCTATCGAAATATTGATTTACACAGATATTAAATTTTATTATGTCGTTTTGATATTGTGCGGTTGTTATAAAATTTTATCATCAATTGTTATTATAATGAAATTGTTTTATCCTTTTGTAGAGAACTCCACGATTTTTGTTTGAATATTTAGATCGCTGCAATTGAATTATTGCTGTTTAAATATTTATAGCTTTATTGTGCATAATTATGGTCCTTTACATGCTTCATGCCTAACTTGTCTTTATTTATTTATTCATATTTGTTCCTTTATTTACCATAGGCTTGTAATAAGTTTTTTATAAGAATAAAGTAGCAAACGAGCATGCAGTCCACCTGATAGTAAGTGGTTACTACCGCCCATGCACATCTGTAATCAACTTCATATAGAGCAGGGGTTCTATCTGAGATCGATCACAGACGCGTTGCTTCCAAGGACTAAGATGGTCAAGTCATATATAATTAAGCTGGTAACCACACCCTTTCATCGAAACGCAAGAACTGCTTCACGCTAGAAACAGATGTTGCGGTGGTACTTCCCCGGTCGAACTATATTGTTTCTACTTTGAAAGCTTAAAATTTAAATAGCAAAGCACGGAAAAGGAGCACGCAGTCTACCTCATGGTGAGTTGTGACTGTTGCCCTTGGATGCCTGTTGCCAAATAGAAACGACTCAAATAGAATAGAGATTCTACTGAGTAAGTCGGTAAAAGATGCGTTGTCACTTACATTGCATTTTCTGCTGAGATCCAAGATCTGCTTCTTACTTAAGTACTTCCCCGGTGGAAAAAAACATTTTCTACCAGTCTTAAATTATTGATATTCTTGTTTTTTTTAGTTTCCTATTTCAAACATTCATGCTGATGATATTTATACAGGATTAAAGAGAATAAATTTATCTGGCATAGTAAATTCGGTTACGTTAATATGAAAGATAATTCGATTTAGCAAAACCTTAAAACAGACGTTCTTATTGTGCTCTACAAATACAACCTTATCAATTTAGAAAGTAAGTTTATTGCATAAGTAACGAACAACACTTCGTGAAATGTCGGGGCGTGAGCAAAAACAAACAATAATTAAATATTCTATCGTTGTTTAGAACTGAGCAGACGGGCCGATCGCAATCTTTGCCCATTTCGCCTTTGTTAGCAACGGATGCAGTTACATTGATGCTTATTGCCAAACTAATTTTGTATTCGTTTATTGCCCGACTGCGTCAAAAGGAGGGTAATGTTTTTCGAGCGTATGTATGTTGTATGTATGTATGATTGTTTTTATGTATGTGCATTTCTCTGGCACGCGGTACAGCCCAAACGGCTTGACGATTGTGACGTATAACAAATCATTTGATTCGTCTCTGTTTGTATGAAAGTAGTTTCCTACAGTCCTAAAGTTTCTTAAATATATAATTATACTGTGTATTTATATATGAACATCTCACAGAGCGTAACCTTTAACATACGGTTACCCTCTGTGAGATGGTACCCACATTATATACCTGTGCCTGTGCCCGTGCCCGTGCCCGTGCCCGTGCCCGTGCCCGTGCCCGTGCCCGTGCCCGTGCCCGTGCCCGTGCCCGTGCCCGTGCTCGTGCCTGTGCCTGTGCCTATGCCTGTGCCCATACCTATTTCTATATCTCAAATATATAAGGATGAGATGATGTGTGTCTGTGTGTTAGTCAATCACGCATGAACCACTGGTCCGATCTATATGAAGTTTTGCATGAATATAGCTTATTTCACTTGTCTTTTGATTTCGAATTTTTTCGCTACATAAATATGGCGACTAATTTCATTTCAATTGACGTTAAAACTCTTGATGACATGTACGAGGGTGCCAATTATCTAATTATTTTTTCTTATCAGAAGGTCCTTATCACTTTTCATGTACCTCCAACGGTTAGCGAGTAAAAGCTTATTTTTTGTAACGTTTTTACTAGTTTTTTTATATATCCATATACCTTATAGAAATATATCTAGTAGTAATAGTACCTCTTTATATAGTTCTATTTTTATAGCTTGTTGGAATTTATTAACAATAATGATAATAAGGATGTTATTATTTATGATTTGTATATAGTGTGCTAGCAACTTACAAGTCGTATAAGGATTCATTAATATACATAATTACGAAAGTACAAGTAATTTTAATTTAAGTAAGCATCAGAATCTCATAAAATATCCAGTTAAGAAACCGAGAAACTTAACAAGACAATCAATCGTCTGATCAAGTTTAATTTTATTACCGCTGAGATACATATCAAGCGAATATATTGACGTTTTTGTCAGCCTTTGACTGAATATGCAAGAATATGTTACGTCCTCAATCGCGTGTTTGACGAGGATCCAATAACTTTTTAGGTTTTCTGATGTAAAATAAACCATTTTATGTTTGCGACAACGATATTTAATTAAAACTATCATAATATTGCACGTTTGTTGATATAAAATTATCTTGAAATTGATATAATTTATGACAGTTTCATAATAGCTCTTAATTAAGTAATAAGAATTAAACGAATATTTGCGCTTCTTACCTTTTATTCCATCTTCCCTTTTCGTGGAAATAAATATATATTCTTATTCTTTTTATTCTTAGTAAAATTAATTATACTAAGTTAGCGTATAAAAATATTAAAAACAGGATTAATAAAAATTACATTGTATTATTATTGTTTCGTTCAAGTTTTAGGTCACTTTTGATAAAAAAAGTTAAAAATGCTGATTGATTAAAACATAACTCCAATGAGAAAGGTATAATTATGTACTAAGTGATAGTTCAATGAGTTTAAAGTGATCAAGTGTCAGGTGTCAGTCAGTGGTATCTTAGACTGCTACCTGGAGTTTTAATAAATGTTTTGTATATTGGTAAATTAAATATTATTACAAAAGCATTCTGCTCATATACAAAAATAAGAAAATACTAAGACATCAAGAGTTATAGTTTCACTAATAACATTATACTTGAGTCAGGTTACAATAAGTTGGATGTGTAGAAGCTATGACAATACCAATTTGTCTACTAAATAAAAGCACTATTAATGCTATTCTAGTCGTGGTACACTAACCACGACAATGGGTCGTGGGCTGCGATTGCATATCGTGGGTCGCACTCGCGGTCGTATATCGTCCGGTATGCGTCGAAAAGTATAAATGTTCCACTATAATGATGCGACCGCGGCCTTCGTTCCTTTGTTCATTGTTCGTCATCATTATTATAATGTACATATTTCATGGGATCTATTTATTTTTTAGTCTCACTTGCAATCTGAAGGTAATTCCGTAGTGCAAGCTAATAAGCAAAAACTTCGTCACGCACGAGCATAAAATTATTTATGCATTTCGCTTCCATGCAAATAAAAGGAAAATGATCCGTCATTAATCATTATCTATGAACCAATCTGCGCATTCATAATTTTTGTCAGTCCCCTAAAACAATTTTCTGATGTTATTATTTACTTAAAGATATCGGAAATTAGATAAGTAACTGAAATTATGTAGCCCTCGAGATAGGAGACCCCGATTGAAATTCTGAAATTCAAATTACTTCGGGACTAACTTTAGAACACAATTGCGTCTTTTCGCAGAATGGAACTTTGTATACAAAAGACCTTTTTTAATTTATTCCTATTTGTAAACACGGCACATTGTATAATGAAAACTTTTAAATAACATTTTCGTAACTCAATTTTAATTCAATATAAGCTACTTAGTTTATTTAATTATAAATCATCATATAAAAATATGTTAAAGATGCAAAGAAATTACTAACTGTAATAATTTCTATCCTACAGTAATAGTCATCGATACCCGATACATCGATACAGATAGTCTGACAAAGAATGAGTGAACGATAAGCGACAAAACCTGTAACAGTAAAATGAGAGAAATAGAATGATAACACCCTCATTCATTCTCAGAACATAATTTTTAATAATTCACAAGTTGTTTTAATCAAAGGTTCCTTGTTGTCAATCCATTATTGTCCCAGTGCTGGGCACGGGTCTTCTCTCAGAATGGGAGAGTAATAGGCCATAGTCGACCGCGCTGGCCAAGTGCGAATTGGTAGACTTCACGTCAGGTGTGCAGGTTTCCTCACGATGTTTTCCTTCACCATAAAGCAGTGATAATTAATTTCTAATACGCACATTATTTTAGGAAAATCAGTGGTAGATACCTGGGATTTGACCTGAACCTCAGACAGTCGATTGACAGGCTGAGTTTCAACCCTTCAGTTGCTTCTGCTTCGAAGGTTCCTTACAAACACATAAAGTAATTAGCTTGATATAAATCCCTGTCACACAGATAGAGAAAAAAGCGATTTTAAACAATTTACGCACTACTACATATTTATTCGCTCATCGTTTCTCGTCTGAGTTACAACCAATCATATGGCCTTGAAGCGAAGATGCAAAGATGGTTAACAATTATGCAAAGCCTGGGGCTCGGTTGAAGAAACTTGATCAAGAACCACTTATTAAGATATCGCGGTCACATCGACCATTACGCAACGGAGGAGGTTGGCCGAGTAATTTCTTTGCCTGGTAATGTCGGGCCGCGGAATTACCGTGACAGTCATCAATAATTTTACCGTTCCCTCCAGCTTTCGCAGACGATAATCGATTAATGCAATCTAAACGTGTGAAGGCTTCAGATTTATTATGAGCCTTTATCTCGCGTTATTAAAGATGTTAGGTGCGATACACGCTCCTCAATCAGCGCTTTCGAACAAGATTAATCTGCGTGACAACGGTGCTACGTAATTTTTGGACATTACATATTCTGACGCGAAACGAAATCCTTTTAAAGGTTTTATAGCGAAACATACTTTTTTAAATTTTATATTACGTCGATAAGTAATTACTTAAACTTTTCTCATAAAAAAATCATAAAGTCTAGTTTTTTTTAATGATGAATAATGTAATTGACTTTTACAATGCAAATGTCACATATCACAAATATGTGAGTTGTATAAACAATTATCGTTAATACTTGTGTCATTATTATTTATAATTTTTATATATGTATACCTTAACATGTATTTTTAACCATCTAAATTGAAGGTAAGGGTAGGTTAACGACAAATGGCTTCGCACGCTTGCTCTACATTACACCGTAATAAAATATCCGAAACATCAATCACTCCAAAATTAAACTATAGTTAGGTAACAATTTCATAGTTGACATGTTGCGTGCTCGCTCCCGTCCGACGGCAGTCAATTTACATCAAATTACATCGAGTGTCATTAACGGAATACCACTTTTGCTTACGTATAAAACTTAAATCGTCCTTACTGCGAGGTTTTAAGGACGAATTCAGTTCAAGTCACAGAAGGGTTTCCGAGTTGAGCTAAAAACTGCAGCAAAAACCAGGTCCCACGAAAATGGACGGCACAGATGACACTGAGGTGACTTTAATGACAATTTAATAGCATCGCCTTCTGTCGTGAGAGGGAACGTGTAATCAGCGCAAATGATAACATCCCATTCTATAGCCACTTTTCAAACCCTAAGCCCATAACTAACAAGCGATAAATATAAGTATGGATACGTAAGTGAATAAAATTGTATGTTAATTTCGTCAAAAAAAAAGTTACTTTTTGGGCTTCAAATAAAAGTTTAAAAGCTTTTACTTCTTAAAGCAAATATGCATTGTATAAAGAACCGAAAGAGAGGTACATAAATGTAGATTAGAATGAAATGAATTAAATAATTGGTAAGTTTGATTAAAAATGAAGTTTCATAAAAAATCGCTTAAGATTTTTATTCGTTGCACTCTGCTGATCAAACCAGCATCGCAGTACCCTGTTTTTTGTCAAACCAACAAATGACACTTCGTAGAAGTCAGACTAAAGTAATTTGACTAGATTGAAGCAAAATGTTTTGGAATTAGATGGTTTTTTGTCCAAATGACAGTAAATAAGAATGACATAAGCGAACATTTTAAATGTGTAAGTTTTTTAATGTACATAACCGCTCGTTAAGCTTTAACGAGTCTACATGATACGTTAAGGATAAAAATAGTTTCATATCAAGTAATCGTTAATATATTTTTAAAGAAGAGGCAAACGTACTTTTTATATTATCCAGTGTGCCGGCGAAGACGAACCAAATCTGTTTTACAATTTTAATTTATACATGTATTGTAATATATATTTATAGTAATTTCTATACTGAGTATAATAAAGCTGATGAGTTTGTTCAATTGAGCGCGCTAATCTCCGGAACTACTGGTTAGAATTGAAAAAATATTTTTGTGTTGAATAGTTAATTTATAAAAGGAATGGAAGGAAAGCTAAAGGTTATATAACATCATCCTATGTTTGTTTGTTTTTTCCTTATGTAGGAGTACGTGAAGCCGTGGATCACAGCTAGTATAGATATAGTTCATTATGCTCATTTATAACTATAAATTTATTAACATGGTTAGATAATGATATCATCAGACATGGCGCTATTTAGAGCAATAAAGATTCTTGATAACCATTATATGATCCAATCATAAAACTTATGAGACAATTCCATTAAAATTATTTCTTGGTCAATCTTAATTTAATTTAAGAAATCTTGTTCTAACTTCATTTTATAAATGTCTTTAGCAACGATTAAAGTAATATCATCATTTTAATGGGAATACTTTTATGTTTATTGTATTTTTATAATTAAAAGGAAGCTTTAAAAGTATTATGAAGCTTTAAATGTATTTTAATAACCACATATCAAATCCATGTACATTAAACGAGAAACATTTAAATACAATTTTCCAGACAATTTGCAAGATTTACTGAAAACTAACGCTGGAATTACGTTACGATACATTTACACGGCTCATTTAAAATAATACCACACTTTTGTCTCAAGAACTCTAAGGGATTCCGGCAAAGATACTTGACGTTTTATATTCACTCCGAGTTTACTCTGCACACGACGTCTCCTTAGTATGCAGGATAGCGACGACACTTATTAGTCTCAAAAATTTCTGGAAATTTCCAGAATCTTCCTTTTCCCGGATCTCTCAAAGTTTCAAAGCAATGTTGAAGCGCTGGTTGCATTTAAAAGTTAGGTGGGTCGGTAGGTATCTTATGTTTAATACATCGCCGATATTGCTTTTGATAAAGCGGTTTAAACGAATCTAAAATTTAAAGTGCGATCGAATACTAATGCTGTAAGGTTTTGTTTGTAGTGCAGTCATAAATATTTAGTTGAACAGCTGGAGCGTAAATATATTCGAGGATGTGTACTACATTACTTTTTTTATTGTAAAGCATGCTCCATTTTCACTGTTTGTATTTAAAATATTTTATTATCTAGTTAAATTACATTTAGATTCTGAAGATTAAAAGGTGTGCCTACGCAAGAAAAACAATCTAAAGACTCGACCCAACTGAATAAAAAAAAACTATTTAAGAAAGCATTTTTGAGAGCAATTGCGGGTCAAAAGTTTTATCTAAGTAAAAGGTCTGTTCACACATTCAAAATAACAGCAGTGCAAACAACGTTGATAATTAATACACAGAAGTAGATTAGACAATACGTAACACAAACAGATTTTTATTCTACCTCATCTGTTATTTACCTATGATCTTGTATGACTTATCATATTAATCTTATTAAAAGAAGTGGACGAAAAATTTGTTATAGAACAAAACATATTTATAGACAGGATGGTACCTCAGACATACCACGGAGAAATCTTTATATGAACTTCTTAAATACAAAATAACATAAAAGAAATGAACACAATGTTTTGATAGGCGTATAAAGTGAAAAAAATATTGTCAGAACGAATCAGAACAAATTATTCATATTCTTGTTTCATTGTTCTATGATGACCTACAAGTTTTTGGACTTGTCGACATCACGGCACGTGTAATAGAAACACAAAATGCTAATTCAATGTAGTCACAATCGTTTTATATTATAAAAATTAATGTTGTTTTGTATTTCGTCTCTTGAGTATTGGAACGTGATGGAATTCTCATGTCTCATTTTAAATTTAAATTTCGTAATTCAAAGTCGGATCAAAAACACTGCATTCTTTCAATTAACTCGATATGAACTCTATACTATTGTTTGCAAGGTAGAACGAGTGTGGCTCGGTAAGGTACCACCGTCACACTTATTTTTAGTGTGAGATAGTGCTTTTCGGTGGAAGTTTGATTTCGGTCTCAATTTTATATGAGGCGACAATTTTTGTCATCGAAAGAAACACATCTGCGATTAACTTCAAATAGAAACCCTGTTATATACGGTGTGAATTACAGGTGTTCATGGGCAGCAGTGACCACTTACATGGACTACATGATAGTTTGGTGTTTTAAAATACAGGCAATTTTGAAATTGTAAATTCTAAGGTTTATCTAGTATGTCAGTGAGCTTTGACGACCCGCGTGGCGGTACGGTCACCATACCGGTCTGACGCGCAGTGGGTTTAGATTTCTGTTCTGGGTTTGGGTGTTTGGTTATTCTTCTTCGTGTGTCCAAGGCACCCACGACACAGGAGAAAATCTGACTGTATGGAGTGTAGAAAGCGTTTAATTGTAAATTCAGGAATATTTTCTATGTGAACGGAGATGTATGTGAAATTATAGTAAATGAAATACTCGCATATTTTTTGTCTTCGCAAGTGAGTCTACGTTTGGAATTATTCATGAGGTGTAAAAATGAAAAAAAAGCATTTATTGTAAATTTATTCGATATTCGTACAACGATCGTGTAAAATTGAAAAGAATGCGATGAACTTATTATGAAATGCGATACTTGACCATTTAAAGGCAGATATCTCTTGAGCCATCCTCCGATGTTAATGCCACTTTTTGTGTTGGACCTCTGATACTACATAATTGGATCATATATTCCACGTGACATCGGAATTGATCCTCAGTTTTTTGCATCGTGTAAAAAATCGCTGATCGCCTAGTGTATAAATTTCTTGTTTTCTTTTTTTTGTTGTAGAAGTGTTTATGAGTATAACATTTATAGAACTTGTTGTGTAGGTGTCCACTTGTTATAATTGTTTTTTGCAAGTATTTCTGTATGTATTGCAGAGATACAGATCTGCT
Source organism: Cecropterus toxeus (assembly GCA_018249875.1). NCBI lineage: Eukaryota > Metazoa > Arthropoda > Insecta > Lepidoptera > Hesperiidae > Cecropterus > Cecropterus toxeus. Next base: position 7,631 of record DWNE01002801.1, on the reverse strand, counting down.
AGGTTCTATATTTACCACATTAATTAGCATTTCGTTTGTATGTTAAAATCATGAGCTGATTATTTTAAAGTATTACCATTTTCAGAATGCATAATTTTAATTCTATAATTTAGCACACACTTGCATGATCCAATATTAGTTCCTAGCGTCAGCGTATCATGAAAACTCGATATATTAAATATTATATTATATTATATAGCTACATCATCTAAATAAGTAATGTATCAATATAAATTTGTTTTAATTACTGAAACAGAACAGTAATTCAGTCTAAAAATCTTCACAGTTTAGTTTCCAATAAATAAAAAAAAATCAAGAACATTGTGCTAATTTGCAAAAAAATTAAGCAATCGTTGGCGCGTAGATGTCATAATCCGTTAACAACTTTATCTACTACGTATCGTTATATACAAATCTAATAAAAATCCTATGAAGGGTTAATCATAAGGTTAATCGTTAACTGACTGTTGGCCTCCTGTCAGAAAGCTGCTCCTTTAGGCTGTTGAAAAAATACACATCCTTAAGTATACATAAGCATTCGCAATAATAGTCGGAAGTTAAAAAAATCGAGTTTGTGATGCCCACGATGTTTTTTTTTATAAATATGAAGTAGCAAACGAGCATGCAGTCCACCTGATGGTAAGTGGTTACTGCCACCCATGGATACCTGTAAGCAACTTCATATAGAACAAAAATTCTATCTGAAGTCGATCACAGATGCGTTGCTACTCCTGAGGACTAAGATGGTCGACTCATACGTAGGTGAGCCGGCAACCACACCCTTCCATCGAAACGCAAGAACTGCTTTACGCTAGAATTAGGTGTGGCGGTGGTACTTCCCCGGTTGAACTACATTGGTTCTACCACCTGGGAAACAAATGTTGGAACATGGTTTTTACTATCACATGCATTGTTTAAATACTCGTATGCTGTATGAATATACGTATGTGCAAGCATAACAACGGATTTTGCCCAGTAATAATGCCCTATAAAACTCCTTTTAAAATTAACGCCTACTTCTAACCATTCCGTACACTTTCGCAACCACATAACTTACACTTAACAAATGTAGAACACTTGTCTTCAACGACGAACGTGTGGTTTCTGTAATTATTGTCGTAATGTAGTGAATGTACGCTTAAAGTAAAGTTAGTTTAATTAAATCTTTACTCATTTTCCCCTCCAGTTGAAACTCATCCTAAGTAAGCACTTACACGTAATAAAATAGGATATTAATTTTAATATTCATGTTTTGCACGCGTATAGCTTTTCACTAGACTTTTTCTATGTTCACTTGAAATTGCATACGTTTAACTTAATAGCTTTTTAGATTTAGATTAAGACAAATCTAATCACACGAAATCCTAAAATGTTTAGTTTAATGCTGTAAGCGCTATGTAAATATCGATAGAAAATAAATTATGTCCCCTAAAAAAATCACTACTTATAAAATCTCCTATCTTCCTTATCATAAATGTTTATTTGTTTGTTTTTGTTTTTTATAGTAGGCACTTACTTATTATAATACATTTCCAACGTAAAAAAGGTTCCCAAACTACACCACAAACAAATGATAGATAAAACAGTTAAAGTTTATCGTGTGCTTCTGAAAGTAAAATATAAATGAAAAATAAGCACGAAAATTTTACGAGAGACCGTTGTTCCAAATGTGCACCAATTAGAATCAAACTATTTCCTGCGAAGCAAAATTGTTCCCGAAACAATACTACGGCACTCGTCTTAAACGCCGAACGCGCGATTTCCGGAACAATCGTACTTTGCCACAGTTTCTATGGAATTACTCGCAGCCACACGTCCGTACCTTTTATAATAATTTTAGCCGATAATGCGAAAAATACGTGCCTTTCGTCGTCTCAGCCCTACGTGAGTGGGACTTTATTGCCACTTATTCCTTCCGAATGAAGCCAAATTATAATCTTAATGTCGAAATATTCGTCTTTGATTCTTACTGCGAAAACAATACGCAGCTGCCGTTCGCTGTTTCTATTGTGTGAACGTAATTCGTGTAATAGCTGCGATTTTACGTTCATTGTACGATATGAAGTGGATTAGGGTGAATGAGATATGCTGATAACGATTGATTTTGGTTTTCGTGTGCTTGTTTTAGTTCGTAGTATAAATACGCAATAAATTAAGCGTTTAAATTGAATAATGTGCTATGACATGCAGTATCACCGATGACATGTCTAACGATATGTACTTGCTGATTAGGAAAAGGTATGTAATAAAAGCTCTAAAATCAAGTTATGCTATTATTTACCTCCAGTATCATTTCCATTAGTTAGGAACTTTACTTACGATGAAATGAAATATGTACCTAATAAATGGATTATTTAAAACAAAAGTCCGTAGATTATCGATAGCCAAATGTTAGAAGTTCTGCCGCTCAATCTAGAGTACGTTTCAATCCCAGACAAGCACCATTGATTATTCTAAAAAATCTCATTGTTTTGTTAAGTCTACCATTCGCATTTGGTCAGCGCGGCTTAAATACTCTCTTTATGAAAAGACCCGTACCTAACTATGGGACAATATTGGGCTGATAATTTTATTTATATTTATATTCCCTTATAAGTACGCTAGAGCAAATGGGTTCTTCGAAAGAAAGTGATTTTATGCAATCCCATTATATTTCATTTACGTATATATGAAATGTAAATAAACATGATTGCACGGACGTAAATTATACAGAAATCAGAAGCCTTTGGGTATTAAATCTGTATACACACTTCAATCCACGGCTTAAACTGGCCTTCAAATATTTCAATTTATTCGACTCGAGATTGACTACTCCACCCGACACTCAGAAGCGTCGATCGTGCGATAAATCAATGATAAATGATGACTGAGATAAGTAATCCTCAAAGAACCACCATACCGGCTCAGTAAATATCATATTTCAATCGTATCTGTTGCAACTTTATTTCATATATTGACGTTTCGTGCATCAACCGTTTTAGACGATAAACATTTTATCTATGGCGGTTGATTGTTTGGTTTCCGTTGTCTTAGAGCCACGACTTCCAACTACGGCCAGATTATTAAAATTATAAAATCGATCTGAAAATGAGTTACATTTTTAATGATTTTTTTATAAGATTGAACTAGCAAATGAGCAATCAATCGAATAGTTATTGATTGCCGCCGCCCATGGAATATGTAAGCAAGTTCAAATAGAAGTAGAAGTATATCTAAAGACATACAGATGGGTTGCTTGTCTAAGGACTAAGCCGGTTTCCTCATATGAGTGAGCCGACATTCACATCCTTCTTTTCAATGGGCTAACAAAACTGAGTCTCTTGTATCACTAATCATAACTCATGTATCACTAATCATAACCTTAATTAAATAAAATAAATAAATAAATAAACGTTTGTATCCAGATATTTTGCTGAAATTATGTTTCTTGTCTTTTTTTATTACTTTTTGTTTTGTTATGAGTATAAGGTAAAAATTGAGCAGGCAATCCATCTGATACTTATTGGTTACCATGGACCTCTGTAAGTAACTTCATATAGAACAGGGGTTCTATCTGAACTCGTTCGCAGATGCGTTGTTACTCCTGAGGACTAAGATGGTCACCTCATGTATAAGTGAGCAGGCAACAACACCCTTTCACCGAAACGCAAAAACTGCTTCACGCTAGAAAATCCCCAGTTGAGCTTCATTGGCTCTACCACCTGGTAAATAGTTTAATGGTAAACTATCAAGAAAAGTGTCATAAAATAATCTACTGACATTTCGTTTCATATACTTTGATATTCGTGTATACATCTGTTTGTTTTAGTTCCAAGTAAGTACCTATTAAGTAAAGACATTATCTTCCTTAATATGAATATTTGTTCCACGTAATTATTTTTATCTGGCTCCATTTAATTACTGGCTAAGTAAATAAGGCCTTCATTAAATAGAACACGAACATAATTAAACCTGTATTGGAATATTGTAACAGAATATAATACCAGTACCGCGTCGGCACTTTAATACCGTAAATAGAGGGTAATGAAGTTGTTAGACCTTATCAGCTTGCAAAACAATATAGCTAATTACTCGAATGCCACACTCCATAAATAAATATTTATCGAATATTTTTTATTTCTACTGTACTTACGATTTTCTTACAATATTGGTCATTCATTTTAGTATTCATTAAGTATTTATTAAAAATAATGGAAAAAATATATAAAGCTATGAAAGGAACTTCTTCTAGCATAACAACTCCTGTTTTGTTATCCAGGGGAAACCTTCCAAAGGTACCTGACGACGTGGGAGCGACGCCGGTTCATGTGGGATGTTTACCGCACTAAAAACCCCTGGTGGCCGTCCTCGGCGCTGTGAGGAGGACTTGGGTTCTCCAAAAGAACGCACCCGGAGTCCTCTGAGCGCGTTGCCCCATCGGACTCCACCAGGTGAGCGGCTGGGCCCACCGCATCGTCTGTTCTTTACGACGGCATAGCAACATCTACTATCACCCACCAACACACATGTTAGGCACGGTGACTATTGGCAAAACTATCCACCAGAGGTCTATGTGCAGCAATGGACCCTGTTGGTTCGTATGGTAATAAGCTGGGCAATTAATTAGTATATCTGATAACAAATACAGATACGAAAATTAATTGGATTTTACTATCCCACGAAAATCATTAAAATTTTGTTCATTTGAATTATAAATCGATGGTAGTAGGTAGGTATATAAGCTTCAACTGATTTATTATCATTACTTCTCTGTGAAATTTCTCTGAATCCGACATTTGCGTAATTCGTAGTAATGCTCGTAACTTTTGATGAATTGAAGGATTTCCCGAGTACTTTAAGTATACTCATGTGAATTCATGGTATAAAGCGCCTCATTCGTCATCTAATTCGGATAATGCTCCTATCTTAGGTTGATTAGCGTGTTTACTTCATTTTGAATCAATTAAATGTGTTATTAAAATATACCGTGTTTTTTTTTATATTTGAACCTAAGGATAAGGTAGACTTGCTACCTGACGGTAAGTAGTCAGCGTCACCTATAGACCTTTTGAACACCAGAGGAGTCGCAAATGCATCGTCGGCTTTGAAGGACAGCTCTTGTCGTTTTTTTTTCCTTTTTTGAAGAGCTATGTCATAATTCTCGGGAAATAACCTCAGGAGGAAGTTCATTCCACGTCTTTCACGTCCGTGGCAAGAACGAGTGTTTGAAATGATATCGTAAGTTTTGGGAATAAAATAAAATCAAATCTTACTAAAGATGCTGAAGTCTTATGTTATCAGTTTCATGTCTTTACTTTTAAATGACCATTATGATTACGATAAAAATATATATGATGACGATTATGATAAAAAGCTTTATTAAGTTCTACCCCATATCACAGATGTCTGTCTCGCCGAGGATCGAATTCGGAACTCACTGCACCGTTCGGTGACCGTTCTGCCATGCCGGTCACCACTACGACTTAAACAAGTGCATAAATGCAACTTTTGGCTGCTTTCTTGCCTGAGATGAAACCTGCGACTAAGTATTTGTCAACCTGGTAACCGGTTGGAAAAAACATACAATAGCATCACTAATCATCCGTATAACGTTATTTTGTTTTGCAATCCACGTATAAAACAAGATAGTGAAAAACGATTCAAGTACCCAAAACAATATATCACACGAAAATGATAGAATTATAAATTATGTTTTCATGTAATAGAAGTAACAGATGATGTATAGCCCACCTGCAATGCCATTCTGTAAAATCATTGAATAATTTCGAAAGCTGAACCTTCGGTGAAATATCATGTTCAAAAATGGAGTTCTGATATTAATTATTTTGTGTGGGGAATTATGAATAGTTATGTGTGCAATTAACGCATGCAACGTACGATAAATAATTTTTGAAACTCAAATTCACATGCCTTCACTACAGGTACCTTAGAACAAACGGGATTATTACATGTAGTAGTACTGTTGACGTTAAGTGATCACTCCTCGTGGATATATGTATGTAATAAAAAGAATTTGTTTTAGAACATTCATCAAACTGGTACAAAAACTACTGGTGTACAACAAAATAATATATGTCATGCTATTTCGGTACGCCTAGATAGATTTTTAAATGAGATTCCGAAAATAAATGCACGTATTTTTAGTACTCACATTTCATACATTAATGTCTTAGAAGAAGCAATATACAATATTCAAACCACACAAAGTACTACACATTAAACATGAGGTGTTCAAAAAATTTAATCAGTACCTTATAAAATATTGTTCGAAGAACACAGGCGTTATCGCACGAAACGAGGGCATATCGAGACGCTTAATGCATAAAATATGAATCGTCTGCTCTTTGAATTTGTCATATCATAAAGTGATAGCGATCTATCCGTTGCATCAGAAGGAGGGTAATGTTTTTCGGGCGTATGTATGTATGCATGTATGTTTGTATGTGTGTCCATTTCTTCGGCACGCGCTACAGCCAAACGGTTTGAAGGATTGTAGTGTATGACATATCATTAGAATCGTTTTAGTTTGCATAGTGATAAAAATGATATAGCCCACTATATAATATTTAAAAATGGCGCCTTAAATAGGGGTAAAAGGGATGGAGGGACGATTATTTTTACTATTACGACAATATGGGACAATAAGGGTATCCAATTAAAGGTAGTAAAGCTATTTGTTTCTTGTTTGTAACAAAAAAAAATAATTCAAATTTGCGGGCCGTACCTGAGAACCACAAAACATAATTACATAACACTGTAAGTGTCAGCGTTGACCGAATTTCAGTATATTGACTACAAATATCAACCGAATTTCGTGGCTTTAAAACAAGGGACACATACAATAGTTAACGCTCTACGCTGATGCTTGCAGCGCCAAGGTAAAGGCGATTCAAGCGACTTTTTATGGCCCTTAGAAGACTTGCTAAAAGTTGCCAGTAAAGACGAACTACAAACATAGACTTTAATTAAACCTCGTTGTATTAAATGATCCATAGCTTTACTTTGCAAAGTTGTCGGAGTTTTTACTCATAACTTCCACTCTTATGACAAGCTGCGTAGTATGCGCATAAATATAGTGCATTATTCGTTCAATGAGAATAACTGAATTAATAGGTCTTTGTTCTACTGTATATAATTTAAATCGATTGCTCAGGGACGATATTTACACATCGTAACGATAATTAAGAGACGTTTTGATAAGACGCAAAAACTTAAAACGGGATGTCGAGTGCATTGTGTTACGAGGTCGACGATATTTTAAACTAGCAACATTGTTAAAAACATTAAAATAAAAAACCCGACTGCCTTAAACATTTTATTTTTCTTCATAATGATATATTTAATTTAACACTTTATATGTATTTTTGTCAAAATAGTTAAGTAAAAGATTTATAGTATAATTATGTATTTTCAGAATGCTCTATTTACTAGCTTTCATTTGATACCCATATTGTCGTTATAGTAAACAAAAGTTTCCTCCCCTTCCCCTTCTATTTTTTTTTCAGGCGCCATTTTTTAAATCTATATTCTATGTCACTCTGCAAACGGAGACGTTTCTAATGATATGTCATACGTCACAATCCGTCAAGCCGTTTGGGCTGTAGCGCGTGCCAAAGAAATGGACATACATA
>DWNE01002800.1:0-17952 GCA_018249875.1 Cecropterus toxeus | reverse complement strand
CAAGTAGAGAAATTATTTCAATAAAACGTAGTTAAACGTGAAAATGTCTTATTATAAATTGCTTGTAAACAGACGTGCATATTTGTTTTAATATTATGCATCGTAGGTACTATAAATATAATAAATTAATCACTTCTTTACTGTTACTATAATCAGTAATAAAATATTACATTCATTATTTAGTACAATCATGATAATTATAATGGGCTTTCCGGTGATACTTAGATCTATGGTCAGGGATAACACGAAGTACATCCAATAATATTAAACAGAAGCTATATTTCCACTACTTTTGTACTAAGGGCTACATAATGACTCTGAATCTGTTTTTATAAATAATATTGAACTTTATTCCAATGACATAATGACAAATAGGTAATACCATTCCAATAGTTTAATATGATTAGGGGTGGGATGACACTGTCATTAATTGATTAGTTAACTATTTTCAAATTATCTACTGTTTTTATGAAAATTTGGACGTGTGCCTATATATTTGGGGAAAATATTGTTCAAAATTTATCCTTTATTCTTTTTTAGCCATAGTTGTACCACTTCTTGTATTCGACGATATAAAGAAAAGCCAAAAAATCGAAACTTGACGTGAAGGGTGTAAGTTTCTCACTCAATTGTCAAAAAAAAATATTCTTCCATTACTTCGAAGTATGTATATCGTGTAAATATACCAAAAACTTTTAAAGAATCCTTTTAAACTATATATCTCTTAGGTAGAAGACCTACACAAGTCATGTACGCGGTCTTCTATACATATATCTGCCTACTTTAGGTATGACATACATACATTGACATATGTGTATATATATATATACCGCCGCTGCACCTATTTCTAGTGAAGTAGTTCTGCCTTTCCTGTGGGATTGGTGGCCTCGTCTTCAGGAGTAGCAACGCATTTGTAACCGACTGTAGAATCCCTGTACATGGATACCTGTAAGCAACTTCTATATGAAGTTGCTTACAGATATCTTACGCATCTTCGGTTCACTTATATGTATATGTGGCGATCATCTCAGTCCTCGGTAGTGGCAACGCATCTGTGATCAATTTCAGATAGAACCCCTGTTCAATATGAAGTTGCTTACAGATGTCCATGGGCGGCAGTTACCACTTACCATCAGGTGGACTGCGTGCTCGTTTGATACTTAAAACTGATTAAAAAAATCTGTGATCAACCTCAGTTAAGACTGATCTCATCTGATGTTGGTTATAGATGTTTATGGGTGGCAGTGACCACTTACCATCATGCAACTGCATGGTCGTTTGCTACAAAAAGCTTAATTTATATTTTCCTAAAATTTCAAATAGAACTAATCCACTAATACATTTCTGTAAAGTCATACGTATTAAGCATATTCGATTGTTATTAGAACCAAACGGGACATCGCGTGATCAAAAACGAAAATTATGAATCGCAATAAATACAAACAGTAAGTACCCTGTATTGCAATATAATTGGCATTTGGGGATGGCCACCGGGGGTCGTGGCCATTAAAATTAGCTTACGTCTAATTACTTTGAAACCGGTGGCCTGATGAGTTTAATAAAGGTGAAAGGTTTATTATTTTATTTATCGACATACCGACAGCATGTCGTGTATGTTTTTCATATTTTTAAGGATTATAAAGCTTTCAACTTGGACATTTTTTTAAATTTCCTAATTACTTGAAAAAATAACACTGTAACTGTTCCGATACAAAACATGCAAATGAAATAAGTAACGAAATGTAAACAAACCCAAAAATATACATTACAAAAATCGAAACTTGTAAATTGTAGTTAAAAGGTTTTATTTATATAGTATATATTACGGTATAATTGATACCATAATTCTAAACATTAGCCAAAATGGTTGCCAGTAAATTATTGCGTACCGCAGACATGCGAATATGTCATATTAATATTTGATATTTCGTACTGTAGATCTAGTCTTTCAAATAAAACACTCTGTTTCAGGACGTAGAAAAAATCCTTAGAAAAATCTTCGTCCTTTTAAAGTATTTTTAATTGTAAATATGCAATGTGAAGACAAGGGGTTTTTTATGTTCCGTACATAAAAAACCCCATGTCTACACATATCTCTATGTAGTAGTACAATAGTATGGTAAGGAACGTTATCTGAGGCTTTTCATATTAGTGCGTTTAATTAAGTACTCTTCGGATTTTCATTTTATAACAAGAAAAGTAAAAAAATATAAATATGTAAAAATAAAATGATCAAAGATGTATTACAGTAATTATATTTAAACAGATTTCACGCGGGATTCACTCCAGTTCTGGTCTAAATAAAATCGTTAGCATTGCCGTTTATAGCATGGACGAGAGAAAAGCACTTAGTGTAATTAGATTGTGGAAAATACTCGGACTGTGCCATCGCGATTTATACAGCGTGCTTCAAAAATAAATAATTCGTTATAGGATAAAAGGATAATTATTTTAATTATTTGCAAAATCGATGTTACTTATCCTTTACAAAAGAAACTCTCAGCTGAAAGTAATTTGGTTTACTGGAATTTATTGCAGTTAAATATATTTAACAGTGATAAATTCCAGTTTATATTAAGTCTTTGTATTTTTTAGAAATAAGTCAAATTTACGGTTATACCTAATAAATAATAATATAATTATAATATTGCTAAAAAATGACGCCATTTTAAAAAATATATTAAAGTGACCTATGTCCAGTAATAGAGTACAAAACATCAAGACGTACAGCCTCAATTATTTAGCGTTCAGGACACATTTAATAAATAATAGTTTCCGAACGCGAAATTAGAAATATATTTTATTCCGTTCGCTTAATTCATGAACCGCTCACTTCTATTCCAGCAACATCTATCGCATTTTTATTATAAAAAAATTGCTAAAACATTAAAATACTATTGTTTTACTAAACGCTTGCCTTTCACATCCGTGTTAATTACGACGAAATTAAAATCCACAAACAGTAAAACAAATGCTTTAGCATCTAAATATACGCAAGTCGGATAAAATTTCCCAAACATGTTCCCGGCTTAATTAAACGCCAGTCCGGTATTCGTGCACGCTCGTATTAAACAATTGTACGATGCTGAAGACAAAGCGTCCTGTAAACCTATCAGCTCTCATTTAATTAGCTCCGTTGTTTTGTTCAGCGTATCTAGAATAAATAACTGTGTACTAAATTATGCTATGATTAATAAAGGAATTATGTTATAATTTTAATAGCAGTGCTTTTATAATATTTTATTACACAATAATGTCGTTTTACAATAGAACTGTGGAATAAACAATATATCTTCGTGCGTATAGAGTTTTATAAATAAATAAATAAATACTTATTACTCAATAATGTCGTTTTATTGTAAAATGACATTATTTCCTAATAAACAATATGTTGTATAGAGTTCTATAAATAAAAAAAAACTTATTCTGTTAATTAAAACAATAGGAACATTGTCTTTAATTGGAAATAAATATTGGAAATAAAAAAAGTCTTCTGGAGCATGATTTTAATTCTGTCTTAGATACATATGTATGTTTGTTCCTTTCATATTAATTTTATTTAAGGACTGTTCATTTATTAAGTGTTTTATTTATTTAACTTCAACTCGTGTAATATAAGAAAAATAACACCCTGTACCAACTATCTACGGAACCACTACATCACCGTCCCTCGAGAGGTATTATCGCCGTTCGCCATTTTTTGCCGTAAATCTAATTTATTTGTATTAGTTAATGACTTATCCACGTCGACTGGCCACCAGTCCGTATAACTCTTTCGGTTATCCATTAAGCTGGATTGAGAGGTTTTGATACTTTCATTGTTTACAGGTTTTTGCACTTACAAGTCAGTCAGAAATAGATTGTCTTATCAATCTGTCATATCAAACACAATAAAGTGCCAAAAATGATAAATGAAATGAAATGTCTTTATTTTGTATAGGCCTACCGGGGCACTTACAAATTGTCATTTACAGTATTTTTTAACACTACCACCGGATCATAAACTTTATTTATAACATTACAGTTGCAAAGAACTATGTATTTCAACTAATTATATAATTGGTCACTGCTACCAAAGACGTATGCTACAGAAAAGAAAGAAGAAATCTGTAAGCTACTTCATAGAGAACAGGGTTACCATCTAAAGTCAGTATCACATGCGTTGCTAGTCTTGAGAATTATGAAGGTCACCTTATTTGAAAGTGGAACGTGTGATGCAATGGTGATAATGATAGTGTCATGTGATACTATTATTAATTTAATACTATTTATGTACGATTATTTACTATGTACTTATTACATGAACATTTTTAATATCAAAGCGACTTTTTAATATCTAATATAACTAACTATTCTATAACAGGGTATCAGTATAAATGTAAATATTCGCTATGTTGCGTGAATACAAACTATGCCAAAATTTTGTTTCCGGGCTATGTCTAAGACACACTCGTAGTCAATCTCAATAAAAGGACAATTATAAAAAAAACTTTTGAAGTATCGACCTTATAAGAAGTATCTTTTACTCTTCACATGCCCTAGCTGTTACATTTCATAAAAAATAAACATTCTAAATGTTTTATTAAAATTGTAATAACTTTCTCACGTATCAAGAAGTTTCACTCCACACTCATACCCGGGTGACGGTGCGAGCGTGCCACGGTCCAATTATTTTAAGTTTTGTTCCGTGTCCGGGCATTCCGCGGTTTGCGCCTCCGCTGTCCATTAAAACGGACGTTTGCGCCCCGTCGGATGTTCAAGGGCTTTTATATTTACTTAACTGAGAGTAAATTAGATATTAGATTCATAAATAAGTAATACGTGATATATGAAGTATTGGCATGAAATAGGATAAATACCACGTGAACGTTCATGTTCTGCTGACCTGAAGTAACCTAAGCCTACTGTAACGTATTTTTTTGTAATTAGCATTATACTAAAAGTCAATAATAATCAAGGGATTAAATCATCACACATAGCGGTCATTAAAGTAAACTTTCTCTAGTAAAAACATGCACTTGTTAGTGGATTTCAACGACTGATAACCGATTGCAAAATAATATCCATCACTACGATATAACTATGTGTAACTTATATATAAAATTTGACATGGTTAAATCAGTCGTAGGTGATTGCCTATGGGGCTTAAATAATACCTGATATGGTATCAGCAGCGGATATCAACTACAATGCAATCATATTTAGGTTTGTTAAGAATGTTCACGACATTGACTACTTATCATCAGGTGGATTACATACTCGTATTTAGATTACATATAAACATTATCAATTTATTAGATGTCTACCAATCCACACTGGTGTAAGCATGCCTTACGCATCTTCACGTATTATCAACTGGGTACATGCAACCATTTTTTTAAACGCGGATAAAATGGAATTGTCCAATTGTCATTCACTTTTTGTGAAATTTAACTATATCAAAATCTTAAAATCTTGACGTTTTACTTTTATATTGACCACTTGAAAGTTCAAAGTAAAAATTCTGTCGCAAAATCTCAACACGATCTTAACTAAAACAATAACATCAAAAGCCCTCCAGGCGACATGTGGCCTCATAAGTAGCGGTGACACACTACAAATAAAGTTACGCATTTAAGAACAATTCGTTTATTAAATCGTGCATTAGAAAATAAACCTTATTTTCCAAATCGTTCGCAGAAAAACACACCCTGTGTAAAGGCGATACGAAATAAATTATAAGGCAGTTTTCTCATGTATAAAATCAGAGTTATTCCAGTTAAGTCAATTGAAATAAAACCATATTCAAATATTGAAGGGAGCGATCGGTTAAAACGTATGTAATTATTTGAGTGTCGGGGACGAGGCCAGCCATGCGTGGTGGTTTAATGAATTTAAATGGGACTACCCATTTCAAGTCACGCGAAAAGTAATCATCTGTCAATTTTTTCAGATTTAAATGCTCAGAGAATAAAATTTGTAAAGCGTAAAACTAACACATAGTCCATAGAGTCCGATTTGCGCGCAGTTTTGCGATTCTCGGTAAAGAAAATGCATAAGTGATGTTTTTTTAGTTTTTGCTTAGTGTAGACTAGGGACCGTACTGTGTGTATGTGTTTTCGGTCATATAGGAATGTATGTATGTATGTATGAATGTACGTATTTATCTAAGTATGTATGTATGTACGTATGTATGTATGTGCCGTGTGTAGTCACTTTTAAATACCACCCCTTTTCGCGTGGATGTCGCAGGAGGTGATTAAGGGTCAAAATACAGAAAATACTATTGGCAATGGCTCACTAAGAGGTTAGACTTGGATTGGACAAGCGTGTTATCTATCGATGTTTTTCTTAAAGAATGGGAAATCTGGAAAAAGAAACCTTTCTTCTAAATACTTTTTGGACAAAGTATATTTAGGTAATATGAACATAATGTCTACTTAATGATAAATCTATTAAATTCTGGGTACTTAAACCTGACATCCCAGATAAACTGGAGTTTTTACTTCCATTCGTAACTTAGATGTCACAATACATTAATATCATGTGTCAAATACATCCAAAATATTTTTAATTCCACCAAAGAGTTCGGCAATGCCTACATCTTACCCCTAAAGAACAATAGGGTGAGTGCACACGGCGGTCGCGTGCCGGCCGCGCGCAGTGATGGGCACCGGAAAATTGTTCTGATGTGTGACGTCGCGTTGTGATGGCATGGAGTATTTTCTTGCTATTTATTTTATTGAATGTACATTTTTAGTGATATTAAATGTGTTTTTAATAATGATTCATCATCAACCCATTATTGTCCCACTGCTGGGCACGAGTCTTCTCTCAGAATGAGAGAGTTTTAGGCCCTAGTCCACCGCGTTGGCCAAGTGCGAATTGGTAACAACACTTGTTTGAAACAATGATTACTTACTATTTATAAACTCTTTCGTAAAACTCTTTCGATTCATTTCTTTTAAAAAATAATTTTAGTTATTAATAATAACTTGGTTTATCAAGTGAGCGCAAAGATAGCCGAAATCGAAATAATCTAACTTAAACAGCCTTTCAACCGAGGTTTACACCTTAAGTACTACTGATTATCTAATAATAGTGATGTGCGTATTACCAGAAGATTTTGCTACTTTACTGTGAAGGAACACATCGTGAGGAAACTTGCATACCTGAGAGTTCTAATAAAGTTACAGATATTTCTTATAATCTTCTCTTAATTTTTATATTTTTACAATTTTTATTTTTTATAGCTCCAACAGCGACTCCATTGTCACTTGTTCCACACTTCTACATCTTCCATTTACGAACGTTTGATTCGATTCCGATTTTGTCAACGGTAAAACAGTGGACGGTCCTCGATTGTTTTTATACAATTTTGTGCACACGACCTTATATTCGGGGCTTTATTTGGTTTGATTTGCGAGTGACAATGTTGTTTCTTATGTTTTGTTATGTCGTAACACTTTTTGTTACGTTTTGTTATCTGTTTTTTGTTTATGTCGGCGTGCGCGTGTCTCAGTGATAGACTGTCAAATTTACATTATAATCATTTGACGCGTTGTTTGCGTCGTGTGAACGTTATTTGAGTGATGTTAGATATTTTTGGTATATGTGTAATAATTAAGCACTCTAAAATAATATTTTTTTAATAAAATTAGAAAATATCATAAATGCAAACCTATATTTATATCCCTTTACACATTAATTTTACGTTAATGCCTTTTGGAAATAAAATTAATTAATTGTATTCACGACCCGTGAGGCGGTGTGATCATCATACCAGTCTGACGCTGTAGGTTCCGGATTCGATCACCGGCCAGACAGACATCCGAATGATGAGTTTAGATTCTGTTCTGGGTCTGGGTGTTCGTGTATTCGTCTTTGTGTGTCCATGGTAACCAGGACACAGGAGAAAATGATATGAGTGCAAAAAACGTTTTCTTTTATCATTCAAATTTTGGCAATAAATTAAATGACTCAAAACCTAAAATAAGAACCTAATCTTAATACCGTTAGTCTTCAGAACAAACGCTTTTGAAACAAAAGAAATACGTATAATATATAACATAGTGATAAGGACGTGATATCTTTAATAATCGATTTGGTGATATTAAAATTCAGAGTTTAAAGTAATTTATTAACTCCAAATTGATCCATACGACCAATCACGTGCTCACTTCGTGGGGCGCCTAATTTTGTAAGACATGTCACACAAAAGTATTTATTATTTAATGATTACAAAACCCCATTGTAATAACATACTACAATTATTAACATTCGTAAACCCTGCGTAGAACCATATCCCAAGGCTATTTTTGTTTTGTTGTACAAATTGTATGGAGTGACACAACTAGTTATGGGGAGGCAATGGCGTATCTTTTTGATTGAAATGATTTTTTTATAAGATTAAAGTAGCGAACGAGCATACAGTCTACTTGATTGTAAGTGGTCACTGCCGCCCATGGACATTTGTAATCCAATCCCAGATAAGATCAGTCTTACCCTTCCCCAGATCTTCAATTATTTTTAGGCGGGGCAAAAACTTAAAAAAAATACCGCCCCTGTCCACTTTAATTTATTTTTACCATCTTCAACCATCAGATATCCATCTGGGTCTGGGTGTTTGTGTATTCGTCTTTGTGTGGCACCCTCGATACAGCAGAAAATCCTACTGCAGGGCTATGAGTGTAGAAAGCGTTTACCTTTATTTCAACTTTTTCAAAAGTTTTGTTATTTCCTACTAGCTGTGCCACGCAGTTTTACTCTCGTTTATTAGAAAATAATCTATTAATACAAACAAACATAGCGTGATGTTATAGAGCCTAAAGCCTTCCACGATACATTTACAATACAACTCAATAAGAATTTTTCAATTCGAACCAGCAGTTCCTGAGATTAGCGCGTTCAACTCAACAAAACTCTGCTGCTTTATAATATTAGTATAGATTTGTGATCAAGTGGATCGCATGTTTGATTTGAGTATATTCAATTCATTAATTTCATTTTATTAAATATGATATACATTTTTTTTATATAAAATACAGAGTTCCATGAGTTCCATGATTTAACGCTTATCGCAGGTATCCACAGATGGTAGCAAAAATGACCTGGAAGAATTTAGCTTTTAATTTAGGTATATCTTATTAATGAACAGTTCCATGTGTGTTGCATATGTTACTTTTTTTTAAACTATGTTAATTATATAACATAGAGCAGTGACAGCCTAATGGTTGTAACTCGGCCTCTCAATCGAGGGTCCGAAGTTCGAATTCCAGGCACGCACCACAGATTTTTTAAAAATGATTCATTAGAATTTATTCATCACTGCTTTACGGTGAAGGAAAACATCGCGAAGAAACATCTAAGAGTTCTCTAAAAAAAAAGTTCTCAAAGGTGTGTGGTCTACCAATTCGCACTTGGCCAACGCCGTGGACTATGGCCTAAAACTCTCTCATTCGGAGAGAAGACCCGTGCCCAGCAGTGGGACAATATGGGATTGACGATAAATTATATAATCTAATTGTAATTGAACTATATCTAAATGTAACTAATAAAAAATCTATCATATTATCAGAAATTGATTGTGCGAATTGATAGAAAGAAGTATATAAAATAGTCTACCTTTATTTTAGTTGAACGGAACGGTTATATCAAAAACAAACATATTTGTACAAATTTCCGCAAACACGGTTCGCCGTAGGCTTCGTCCCACAAAAGTTGCTCTCCCGTGACTAATTGAATAACAATAAACTGGATGGCATGCAAACAGGAATACATTAAACAAGCATTTTGTGTAGTATCCCACTGTCAACACATTCTGTATAAGTTCCAGGTTCAATACCCAATCAGGATATCCTGTGGACCAAAATTATAGTGTTTAGGTCCTTGCATAAAAAAACTAGTACCACGGCTAGTGTGTAGCAATAGGAGTAGAAAGTGACAATAAGGTGGAATAATGCGAAAACAGATAAATGGTGTATTGCTAAATTTAATGTTTGTAATCTGGTTATAAATCACTGTATGTTTACTGTACAAATAAAATAAAATAAAAATAAAAAAATAATAGGACATTAGGAAATAGTTACAGCCTAGAGGTATGAAAGTTTTCCTTTTGTTTCGACTAGTCCGTAGTTAAAGTGTCGGTCAAAAATGTTGTAATTGTCAAAATTATTTCCTGTAATTATCATCGCAATAACTTAAAATTGTGAGAAAGTCTGCATGCTCGAGACTATGAGGCTAGTGGACAAGGCTAGTCGACGTAGTTCATAAATTTTTAATCCTATTTGAAGTCAATGTCAAATTTCTAAGACTAACAGTTATCGCTAGAAGGGCAGATAACCGATGAGAAAGAAAAGTCCTCGAGTGGCTACCACTTTTAGGCAAAAGGAGTACCGGTTGCCCCCCAACCAGGTGGAGCAATGACCTGAAGAAGACAGCGGGAAACCGTTGGATTCAGAAGGCACAGGACCGGTTGGAGTGACGCTGTTTGGGGGAGGCCTATGTCCAGCTGTGGACCTCGAAAGGCTGATGGAGGGATGGATGAACAGTGATCCTGTACGATCAGGTACTACTGATTACTGTGCTACTGATTTTCGAAAAATGAAAATAAGCATACTATATAAAACAATACATTTCTGCCCATTATAAAAAGGCCTTAATTTTTAACATAATGTAACTTAACTAATCCGAATTGAATATAAAATCTTCAGAATCGGAATAAAAAATCCCACACATCAATGTTTTATTCATAACAAACTTAAATTGTTATTGTTAAATAGTTCTTTGTTACTATATCCTGCGGCGATCGCGTGGCATCTAAAATTGCGAAGTTACAATAAAAAGTTAACGTGAATTAGCAGTTGAGGGTTGAATGAATATGTTCCTGGGAATTAAGCATTTCTTGTTTATCAGCTAATTTAGGGTTAACTTTCGTTGAATTTTTTTTGTTATTTAGTCACGCGATTGATTTGACAATTAAATATAAATTTAATGTTTAGATATGATTATTTCTACTGCCATATGTGTTATTATGTCTATTAAAACGGTGATTTTATATAAAACGATTTTTATTATTATTACTATGCTGTCTGAGGTAATTTCATCTTTCCTTATTGTTGCAATAACATATTCAAGTCTATCTAAGAAAATCTGTCGGCGGCTGCTATCGCTTTGGCCTGTTGATTACACATGCGCTTGTGCCCTCCCTTCCCTGAGGTTTAAAATGATGCAGGTTAAAGGTTCTGCCTAAATTACTAGTTAGGACAAAAATTATATGATATTTGTGGTAAACCTAAATTTTAATTGTTCATAACAACATAAATACTGTGGAGCATTCTGCATTGTCACTGTAGTATTTATCTTTAGATTTTTTATGAAGTAATTTGTTAGTATTAGTTAATATGCATACTCTAAAATTCTAGGAGGAGACCCTCAAAGAAAAAGAATATCAGAAGATAATGGGTCCCCGGCCACCATCGATAGTGCAAACGGAGATCTCCCGCGAGTTCCACAAGTACCAGGAGGCGCACGCTCGCACCAACGAGAGCAACCAGGTGCTGCACAAGGCCATGACGCTGCACATCGCCAACCTGAGGCTGCTGGCCCAGCCACTTGATGTGCTGCAGAACAAGATACCCAGTATCAACAATATTGGTTAGTTTACTGTAAACTATAGGTATTTTAATACCTTATGTTGGGGTCATAAGAAATATCTCAAAATTCATAAATAATTATCTCATATGAAGCTTAGATATAATTTTATTATAGTTTTGCAATGGTTGTGTGCTCCAATAGCATGTGTGACGTAGTACACACTATATCAGTGTGACACAGATGGATGTATGTATCAGATTAGCATACTAATATGGATATGAGGAATTAAGACTTAATCTTAATACTGCATGCATACAATAGTTTCTGATATTGAAGTTGGTACCTAAATGCAATTATGTCTGTAGTCCATCTAATGTCACACAGTCACTGCCATCTTTGTTGATGTCTTACTGTGATACGTACCTTTGAGGGTTAAGCTTAAATTTATGACATAAAACCAAACAACAGGATTGCTCAGGACGCTCAACATTGCTGTTATAATATTTTAATATCTGTTGTGGCATCTCGTTTTTCCCAATGCGCACTATACAGAAAAGGAGCAAGGAAGACACCTACATTCCCAGTAGGCAATAATGGTTCTTCCTAGTCATCTCTTCATCATTGAAGATTGCACCTCTTGGAATAGTCTATTATGCAGGTGTGCTGCATATTTCGCCTCTGTAATTGATATTTTGGTGAGGTCTTCCAGTTAATCACACCACCTAATTTTTGAAGTCTTGTGGCATTTTATATGTTTTATGTTTCCTTAAAAACTATTGACAATAGAAAGAAAATTGATTGTTACATTGTTTTTACTGTTAGAGAAGACACAATGTTTTAGTTTCATTCACTATTATTTTCTTGTAAATACATTTGTATTTGTTTATAGTAAACATAGCTTTGAAAACAATGAATACACCCCTTCTTACACCCTACAGTCTCTTATTCTCCGTTTTCCCTATGATCAAATACCGCTTCAACGTTTCCAGAGGGCCTCGACCGCGATACAATGAAGGAGATGCGTCGCGTGGTGGGCAAGGCGCGCGAGATGCGCGCGCAGCGGGACGCGCTGGTGGCGCAGCTGCGCGAGGCGGCCGCCGCCGACGACATCACCGCGCAGCTGCTCGCGCGCAGCACCGAGCCCGCCGACGAGATCTTCAAGCAGGAGATCGAGAAGCATACGCCTAAGGTGATGTTTCATGAAGCTCGGTTTTTATGTGATAGGTGTAGCAGCGACTTTGTAGGCAATACTAAGTCGCCAGTGTCCATCAGTTACTTTTAAATGTTTATTTTTTTATGATAGGAGCAATCATAACAAGCGTGTAGCCATTACTAAGTGATTGTTATCCACCATCTATTTTTTATTATTTTTTCGAAAATGTTTACCATTTTCATTGACCTCTTGTCAATAAGACTGATACAAGAGAAAAAAGAAATGTGTTTAATTTTATATACACAGCATTTAACACAAAATACCTAAAAAGGAGACAATTACAACTTAAACATAATTCCTATGCTAAACATGCTGAAGCCTGAATTTGGTTATCGCCTTGTAATACTATCACAAAATACTTGCAATACCTTCGCCGAAAAGCTACTATGTACTTGTGGTACTGTTTCCTCTAATAATGTAATCTTTCTACAATCTATTTTTAATGAGGTTCCATAAAGTTACAGCAGTCAACTCTGTGTGTGGTTACATTTTTACAAATAACTGTTTTTCATCACAGGTTAAAATAATAGAACAAAATTTGGCTGCTCAAGAAAATATCATAAACAAATTGACAACACTGTATGCAGCTTATGGAGAGTCGAGGAGACTGCTTTCAGACGTGATAAGGAAACGAGATGGGCTTATTAATGGTAAGCAAATTGTTGATGATTTTGCTGTAAGACTTGTTAATATAAATATACTTCTTAAGAGAACTATTACTTTAAATTACTAGCATTAGTACCTATATAAATTATAAATCAAATCTTATTTAAATAAAAGTTGATACATGAGGATGGTCTCAGATTAGAACATTTGAAATCAAATTCTGTAACTGTGTTCTCTTATAAAATGGTTCTTTTTAAATCCTTTCAAAGTGCTGATCTACTTTATATAATGAAGTGAGCGAAATTTGTAGTTTCGAATCCTACTGTCAATTTTATTATGATTTTTATTGTGGTGTTGGTTTGTTGAATTATATGTATGTTCACAGCGCTGGTGACGTCATACGACACGCACACGGAGCTGCTGGGCAAGTCGCAGAAGGGGCTGGAGTTCTACCGCAAGCTGGCGCACAACGTGGCGCAGTTGCTGGCGCGCCTGCGCAGCACGTGCCAGGTGCAGCGCGAGGAGCGCGCGCAGCTCATGGCCAACCAGGCCCGCGGTGAGTCACGTCACGTCTGCACGGTGTCGCCGATGACCACGTGACGTCATAACGTAACGGCCTCGGTGACGACACAACACGACACGTGTCGGTGTCGTGTTGATGATACCACGGTTGGACAACGACAGTTAAGTGGTGGCTGTCCCATAACATGACGACCTCGATAAAATGCTAGTTTCAAGTATTGATAACCTCCATAATGTTCGATCATTTGTGGTGCTTGAACTTAAAAGCCTTTTTATGAACCTCGGTCACTACAAACCGTCGAAGTTGATTTTTTTTTAAACTGTTTTAGAAACAATATTCTTTATTCTTATTTAGTAAAGTTTAAAAACTTAAGCCATATCTTTATCCAATCTGTTCTTACAGCGCCTACACCTACATCATCGTCCGTACCGGCCGCGAGCACAGCAACAAAGTCGCACGATGTACAGCCAGCACCCACCAGTGGGGGCACTTTGAAACTTAAAGATTACTTGCCATACATGAAGAATAGGAATATGGCAAGAAGTGTCACTCCCCAAGGTAAGATGAGGTAGTTCGTGGTACAAAGAGCATAGTTCAACCGGGGATGTACCATCGCCAAACTATTTCTGGCGCTAAGCAATTCCTGCGTTTCGGTAGAAGGGGGTGGTTGCCGGCTCACTTTATTTTCGTCCTCGAGAGTAGCAACGAATCTCTGATTCAACTTCACATAGAACTTCTGTTCTGTATGAAGTTGTTTAGAGATGTCTATGGACGACAGTGGCCACTTACCATCAGGTGGACGACATATTAGATTACTACTTCAATTTTATAAATAAAAGATGCATAGATTGTTGACTTAGAAAGTTGAATAAGAAACAAAACCCACAGCTGATTGGCTTTGACTGCACGTTGTATGCATGTATTTATAGGCATTGCTTTGCAAAAGATTTGTGTTACTGATGCAATAAAAAAATATATATATCTTGCTTTGAATTCTATTAATTATTGGTAATTTTCTTCAAGCATACATATATCAATAGCTTATCAATATGTTGTCAATGCTGGGTAGTTTATACCAAAGTCATGGTTCAATATAATTTTGAAATGGTCCCATTTATTAAGATTGTAAAACATCTGATTACTTTACAGCACAAATTGACCCAGTGGCATCGGATGCGTACTATCCTGAGACAATTTATCCGACTTCTGTTAGACCTACACCAGTTGGATCTGAAGGTAAGATAATGTGTAACATAAAATCCTACTTGTGAACATTATTTGAAGTACTAGCATGAAATCAGCCTTAGCATTCTCTTTTATAAGTGGTTTATAATTAGCTTGTTGATGTTAAAAGTATCAGATAAAAAACGTGTTACTTTTCCAGCTACTGACTTAAATCCAATTAATATGCAAGATGGGGTAATGCCACCGGCAATGCAAACGCCCAATCCGTACGCGAGATATGCTACCCCGTACGCACCGACAGAGACCATGCAGTCTAACTATGCGTACCCAGCAAGCACAAAGAGCTTTGACAAACCCATACCGGATGACGTCCAGAATTACGCTTATTCGCCTTATACCCCACCGCAATACTCCTCGCAAATGGTGGACCCACAGACCTATACGAACCCGTACTACACCGCCACCGCAAATAACACGACTATAGTAACGGATTCCCAAAACTTGTCAATGTACGCCAACGCTGGCCAAGCGAACGTGAATGCTAACGCTAACTATGCCTACACTGACCAGTATGCGCAGAATCAGATGCCAACCCAAACGGGACATGTCCCAGAGGCTTACAATGCTACGAGCCAAGCAGATTTGAATGCCAGTTTTGCCCAAATGCAAGTGTCTGCGCCAAAATCCGAGCCCCCAGTTAACTACGGCGGAGAATATTCGCAAACGTACTATAGCGTCCAACAGCTCCAATATCCGAATGTATCCGAAGCGAATATGTCGTACAGCAATGCGACACACGGCTCAAACACAACTTTAATGCCGTCCCAATTGCCCTCCGACTACAGTAACTACTCATACTCAAACGAGGCAATGGCTCAATACGGCATGCAGCCTGTTACGAATGCATACAGTATACCAAGCCAATACTCGTATACGAACGCGTACGATAGTGTGTCGCAAAGCTACGCATACACGCACGCTGACAGTACAGTGACGTCCACGAGCAACGCGACCATGCCCGCTATGAGTGTCAGTCAAACTTACAGTGTGCCTAGCGATATCAACACGGGCTATATGAATCCAGCCTTAGCTCAAATAGACGCCATGGATACGCCGATAAAGTCCCACGTCACTGGTCAAGCGCTTTCTACGATGAACATGCAATCGAGTTACACTTCTAACCAAAGTTACAACCCATCTTTGAACTACGCGCCTGATCAAAATATGACCCCAACTGGCACACAGTACTCTGCTCCGTCGAATATGCAAAATGTACAGAATACTCCACAATACGCGGACCAATCGAGCGTGCAAAGTTTTCAGCAGCCTAGCACCCAGTACCCAGAACAAATACAAAATGTCCCACAACAGAACAACCCGTCATTCCAGGACCAATCAAATTCGAATTACACTGCGACATATCAAAATCATCCGGGTTATACATATAATACCGCCACTGGGTCATACGAATATAATTATGGCTCTCAAAATTCCTATTCGAATTATGCGAATGTATCCCAAGGAAGTGTGGAATCCCCGGCGAATCAGAACCCCAATTGGGCCACACCCGGTGTTTATACTAGCGCAGGAAACTGTGAGACAGTCCAGTCGCCTTCGGATCCGCCGGCGTCGCAGGGTAATGAGCCAGGGAATGATCAGATCTATTACAACTTGCCGTATGGGTATCAGACTGCAGTAAACCAGGCAAATGAAGTCTTGCCTCAATCTACTCCCAGTTCAACCAATTACGGTGCCAACATGAATCAGTCTACCTATATGCAATCAGGTCAAGGCAAAGATATGTCCATCACGTATACTAACAACCAAGGTAAGGTTTGAAGGTGAAATATTTCAGTACAAAATGTGTTATGATTTTCATATTTGTAATATTGTTGACGAATAAATGTATACACAATTATATTGAATTTTATTTCTTTCACAGTTGAGTCCTTTCCAGTGACAACGCCAAAGGAAAATACAAACCAAAATGTGAATCATACGAATGTAGACCAAATTCCTGTTACTGAAGTACCTCAACCTGCTCAACCTCAGCCTAAAGAAGTTGTTGCAGAAAAGTCAGATGTGAGCAAGGCAGAAGACAATGCGGAACCGTCAGCATTCGATCTATTATCGGATATAGACTTTACCGTTGAACACAAACCTTTAATGCCCGAGATAAAAGTGCCCCAAGTATCCGAAAAAACAATAGTTAAAGCGCCCGTAATGTCCCGAGTGGAAACGCCTACACCCGTAGTCAAAGAGGAGGTTATTGAACGGCCTGCAAAGAGAGACATATTCTCAGATCCCACTTTGTTAAACCAGTTCACACAAGAAGTGAAAAACTTGCAGAAATTGACCGAATCGCTGACGAATCCCACATCTACCGGAATAACACTCCTAGATGCCAAGTGGAAAAATTTACAAGATGTGCAGGTAAGTATTGTACATTTCTATCCTATTTGTATTAGGATTTGATTTCTCTAACACTATAAGTAGCATAACCTAAAAACATTGGGTATTTTTCTGAAGGTGGTAAAAGCTTGTGGGTTAAACCCCGAGGCACCATCGCTGGTCATGTCTGTCAAATAACAGCATTGTTAAGTGCTTCTGTTTTCTAGTTTGTATGATGACAGGGTAAGGGAGATATATTTATTATCAGAGACCTGCAAAATAAATTCTCGGTCTTTCTTGAGATCCTGGCAAGATATCGATAAGACCCTTTTTTTTATCTGATTGAAGTAGCAAACGAGCATGCAGTCCACCTGATGGTAAGTGGTCACTGTCGCCCATGGACACCTGTAAGCAACTTCAAATAGAACATGGGTTCTATCTGAAGTCAATCACAGATGCG
>DWNE01002799.1:0-17953 GCA_018249875.1 Cecropterus toxeus | reverse complement strand
TATATTTAAATTATTTTATTGCTTTTTGGTGACATGGAAGTCGGTTTCTATTTTTTGTTAAAAAGTTTTATGTTACTACAACTAATATTTACCAATCATCGTTCGTATAAGTTGTACCAAACTCTATTGGTAAAGACCCGAAAGTTTCTATGTTCGTAAATTAAACGATGCAGGACAGTAAATCTAAAGATTTATCGTAGTTTCGGCTTTTACAGTAAAATAATTATACATATAAATACGATTTATTAAAAAAAAACTTGTTTACTATGATCGTCATTTCTAACTTTTATTGATTCATGCATTCGCTTCTCGTAAATCTTTTTTGTGCGAACAATTTCTTAAGTGATATTTATTTTAACGCAAATAAACATTACGTTTAATCCCTTTTAGTGGGTTCGCGCGAGTAGTTTAAAATTTTTATCTTTATATCCCGTCTTTTTTATTTGTTAACGTGTTATTTTATTTGATGTTTTTCTTAGTTTGAGTTATCTACGATAATCGTGGACGGTAATGTCTACTTAATGTAATGGAATATATGCTTTTCCTAAATAATCAATTACACTTACAAAAAATACTTACTTTAGTTATATTCTTCTAATAAAAATATCGACAAAAGAACAAGCACTTAATAATAGGTAGGAATTATGACTTCATAATTACTAATTCTTTATGTAAAAACAGATTTCATTTCCCAAAAAAGTAAACGGAAGTCGCAAAGAATCGCACATTCGACTTCAGTTACTACTAAGATGAGTTCCAGTTATGACGAAGAAGAGTTCGACTTACGACGAGACGGGTTCGAGTTACGACGAAACAATCTCTCCGAGACGAGACTTCAACAAGATTGCGATTTTATTTTCGGACATTAAATTGGGACAGACGAGTGAATTCAAACGAGCATCAGGTCGTAGTTTAAAGTTGAACCTTCCGGCCAGACATTGTAGATTATCTGGAATCAAATAACAACTTTTACGTCAATTGGATTACAATCACATTCTTCTGTTTTCAGTTAACTTTTCACGAGAACTTAGTGTGTATTTTTGTGAATCCCGTATATTTGTTAAATGTTAAATACTATTTTTTACTATAATCAGTGTTTTTCAATTCAATTATTTATATTAAAAAATATATGGTTAACACATGTCTTCTTCTACATTTTGCAAAAATATTTATACCGTCACAAATTCAATTGTAATCTTTGGGTGCATGAAAACGCACCCAAAGATCATTTTCCTTTTAATTGTAACTTATTAACTTTTAAATTCAGATATCCTAAAGTTAGATGGCAACCTTTAATCAAGACTTCTACTTAACGTCAAATGCCTTATTCCAGTTACGCCCGGTTTTGCTCGCGTGGGCCTCGGTTACAGCTATCTATAGGCGAAATTTCATTCAAATCCGATTTGATACTTTTTAACCAAATAGTAACGAACATCCATTAGGTAATCGATCCACTCAAAATTTCGTTCTAGTGATATTAGTAACAATGTTTTACACTAGCTGTGCCTGCGGTTTCACCCGCTACTGTTTAAGAAAAAACAAACAAACATAGCCTGATGTTATATAGCCTATAGTCTTCCACAATAAATGGACTATTCAATAAATATTTTATATTATATTCGCGTTGAAATAAACAAACTCTGCAACTTTACAATATTATTAGTGTAAATTCTCGAGATTTTCATATGGTAGACCGGTTGGTGAGACCGGGTTGGCACCACCGACACACCCATTTCTAGCTGGAAGCATCTCTTGCATTTCAGTGGAAGAGTATGGTTGCCGGATGTATTTTATATGAGGCGACCATGTTCGTCATCGGATATAGCAACGCACCTGTGATTACTCCTAATAGAACCCCTTTTTTATATAAAGTATATGACAGGTGTCTAGTGGCGGCAGCGATTACTTATCATCAGGTGGACCATATGCTCGTTTGCGTTTTTTTTGTGTCCAATGTATACCACGCTTTATGCCTAAAATAAGTACACAAATAAATATAATTATGCTATATAAACAATTACATGCAAACACAAATATTTCAGGCAAATAGCAGTAAGTTTGTAAGTTCTAATTATCCAATTTAATATACTTTTGAAGGCTATAAGACTATTTTGAGGACCTCTCAGCTTAGACTGTTCCCCCGGGGGAAGCTAATAGGCTTAATGCGATTAGGTTTTGGCGAAAACGTGCTTTTCAGGAGAATATTATGCCCAGAATGCCGAAATAATGTTATTCAAACGAACTAGAGGAACTAAGACCTTGTATAGACCATTCAGAGTTGGAATACTTTCTACAAGTTGTCTTTTGTTGTATTTTATCGGCTTTTTATTTGGAAGATAAGGACCACGGATAGAAACAAACAAGGAATATTATTTTATTTTTCGGCTTCATTTTATGTTGGTCGTCCTAATTATACACTTTGCATAACAATGCTACTTATGACTAACTCTACTTTATAACTAATATACTCGATAATGCGGATAAATAATTCTGATGACTTGCTAGCGCGTGTAGGACACATATCGATTATTTCTAAGATTCCAGAAGCAGACACTTAACTAACGCTATTTAGTCTTTGTTGCAGTATAGGAAATACCTACCTGTGAACAAATTATATATAACACAGACGACCTGAAGTTGAACTCAGATACGTTACTACTCTAAAAACTAACATTATCACTCCGTTTGGCGTATATAAATATTTATGGCGTAAATGCTACCTCCCGGAAGCCCTTGCATAAAATTGTACCCTTATCACATTATGCATTAAAATATCCTGATAAAATTGCAAACCTCATAGGCAGAAATAATACTTGGGAACGACTTTTATCTTTATTGTAATATTTTAGTAGTAATACATAAAATCAAACGTATTTTACGTGTGATATAAAATAAAAACAAATTAGTATTATAATAAATTTTATCGTAATTTCCAAACATTTAGTATTTAAATTCTATAATACGGCCACATGATTATCATTTGCTCGAAAAAACCACATGGAAAGCCATGTGAGGACTAATTTTTATTTATTTTTTATTTTTATTTGCACACCGGCTAGAAAGCAATAACAGTTTGTGCATACACTACAGGACATATCGCTTTTTCATGTGTTACGATTACTATCGTTCAATTTCAGCAGCAAGATAGCGTTATAAAACTTCATTTCAATATTTCATAATTGTCTTCCTGGGCATTTCAAGGTTCTTGGTCAATTACACAACTTAAATTGCTACTTTCATCAAATCTATAAAGTTTGGGAACCCGGATATAATCTTAGGAAGTTTGATAATAATTTGAGAGTGAATAAGGAGCGAAATCGGATGGTTTCCGACTACTTTGAATCTAATACAAATTAAAATAATTAATTTTAAACAATGATTGATGTATTTATTATATTCTGAAATTTAATTGTATATTTTGAACAGAAGCTAATTCAGTAGGTATTGTTCTAATGTAAGAGAAGGAGGTTTGAAGATAATTTGAGCATTTTAAAGCCTGAAACGCGGTCAACCCTATTTTTCGTTTCTTAACATCTTCATCAACTCTTCATAAACTCTTACATGAGATCTTTAAAAATATTATTATTAACTTTGAAGAACACATACAATACGGTATGTATTGTATGTGTTCTTCACTACTTATAAAGCTAAATATGGAGAAAAGTAGTTCGAAATAAAATAATTGAAATTATAACTATAAGCTATACTACTTGTATATGAGTATAAGTTTTGTCACAATTATGCTTTACTTAATAATACTTAAAATGAGCCTTTTTATAAAACTTTAAACCTAACTGATAAATTAGACTGGTGGGCTTAAAAGTATGAAGCCTTGCACAGAAATCTCCTATATACCGTAGATGAGTATTGAGACAGGATTTTTTTAAATTTTAATTTATCCTAGCTTAGTAAGGGATTATATTGTTAAAATAAATTCATTTCATTTCTATGTCTCAAACAACGCAAGTGTGCAAAAGTGAACTAGAAAGCGAAATATTCTGTATGAAAAATGGCAAAAAAGCGAGCCCAATATTTTTTGATCTGCTATTTTTCGTGAAGCTTAGCAGTTGTTACAAAATATTTTTTACACATTACAATAATTCACGTATGTTGTCTTCACACACTTCTAACCAAAACTAAAGATTTAAAGATTTTATATTGAACAAACTCTAGCTTTAAGCAGTTTAAGACGAAATAAACTCAGCCATTAAGATAAGACAATTGAATAAAAAAATAATTGGCGTAGTCCTGTATTATATTCTATTCTATTAGCTTTAACCGACTTTTTTATTATTTTTTTACTTTAAGTATATATAAATTGTTACTTTAACTCATGAATCTATGAAATTAAATCACATGTGCAAATCTCAAGACATTTACTCGAATTTGTTTATATCAAACATTACACTTAAAAATATCCTTAGACTTTTTACAAAACGGCTTTCATGCCTTATTAATTCTTCAAAAGACAAAAAAGAGCTACAATATCATTAAAAGTGATTTTTCATAGTCGCCCAAAAAGGATGGAAATTCACGCGCAATTTGTTAAAAAGTTTAAAGTACAAAGGTTATATTATCTAAACGTTTTACCGATGTAGAATCGATTAACTTCGCTATTAGGACATTATCTCAAGAGTTTGGGCAAATTATCGGATCGGATAAGGATCGTGAATAGGGTTGTACTTTGGCAGTTTCCAAACAGTTTGAGCGAAATTGATTATGTTCGGAATTACATGAACAATACTGGTATTGATTCGGAACTGTTAATGATATAGTATCACTTCAGAAGCGGTGATTAGGTTTTAGGGTTCTGTACCTAAGGATAACAATGGTACGCTATGAATGGTAATTACTGGTAATAATAGTATTACCAAATGGTAAAACCAGTGTTGTTTGATTTAGGTATAAAGGTTATGATTGCCGGTTTACTTGTATTTGGGGCGATCATCTTAATCCTCAGGAGTAACGACGCATAGATAGTGCTTCAGATGTAACACCTGCTAAGTTGCTTACAGATGTCCATGGGCGCCAGTGACCACTAACCCTCAAGTAAGCTGCATGCTCATTAATTACTTCATTCTCATAAAAAATAAGCCTTCGCTATCTGTTTGACAGTCATAGGGGTCTGTCTGTAGGTCATCTTTTGAACCTTAATAGGTAACTGTAATAAATATTACACAATCTATTACAAAAACCAGGCTAACAAATACTCAAAATAAGAAAAATAATAAAGAGACAGGAACAAATAAAAGTTACAGAAAAAAAACCTACCAATACTACGTTTATTTCCGTGTGAAGCATCATAAAAGATATTATAACTCATTTATAATTTTTAGTGAAATATTTTATATACTCTTTTTTTTATTTATGTACGACATTATTCAATTTTATTTTTATTTTCATTTTTATTAAATAAATTGAAAATTTTGTAGAGCGAAACTCTATAAGCGACCCCGACTCGCATTTGGAGGAGTTTTAGTAAATATTTAATATCGATTATCATATTATTTTGGTGCTATATACGTTAGGATTATTTCAATTGCATTTTAAAGTAATATAATAAGTACATTTAAAAACTTAACTTTTACAATAATTTAAAGTAATTAATTTTTAAACACAGGGGAAAAGTAGTATTATTTTATTTGTTTGTTTACGTTCTGGTCAACCGCAACATTAAAACGAACTAACCGAAAATGTTGTATTAGTTTTACTTTGAACATTTTCTTAGATAATAGAGTAGAGCGTTCCACAGATTTTTGCACAGATCTTAAGCAACTCAGTAAAGGTAGGATATATATTGGGAGAAACTATGTTTGTTTTACTTGAAGTTGTTAACGACCATCCCGGTCTACCTGATGATAAGTGGTCCCTGTCCACTAACATATGTAACCATATCTATATTTTGGAACAGGGCTTCCACCTGGAGGCGATCATAGTTGCGTTGCCACTCCTGGAGACTAAGATCGTTATTTACCCAATGGGTGTGGCAGTAACGATGTAACAATATAACGAAACAAGTGACAAATAAAATGAAAAAGTTATATATCTAATACTAATAAAAGTTTCGAAATACGACAACGATAGAGATAATTTGTAAAAAAATGTTCACAGTTCATAAACTCCGGAGATTAACAAAAGTAAATTGTGTTATATCAATGTGAACAATATGTACAAAACCAGTAACATAGAAATTTAGAGCAGTTTATTCGACGTTAAAACAGACAGAAAACACAAATTGTTCCGATTACATCGCCCGCCCTCGGCCGCTGTATCGCGTTATCAATCCCTGTCGTCTGGGCGCGCCCTTCCACTGTACACCTGTGATAAACCGCTCTACATTTTTACTGAAACTCTCTGTACTAAATTAGTACTGTATTGCCTTTAAATTTTGTACCACCTTTTTCTTGTTTCTGATTTTCAATGAATTCGAAAAAAATAATGTAGAATCGTGCGCTGTTTATTATTTTTCAAAAGTTCATATATATTTTTAAAGTGTACATTTTCTGTCTTTTAATACTTTTCCGTCATTTCGACAAAGACTCGGCACGTTATGTCTTAATGATATATCAATGATCCTATCAATTTCTTTAGGAATTAATTTGAAATGACAGTCAGACACTAAGTTAATTAGTAGTGTAGCTACAAAAACCTTAATTTATTAAACATAGTAATGTTTACGAGTCAGGCTTACAAACCATTGTATAAGGTCAAGCACTTATTGGTACTCTTTGAAGGAAAGAGGTATATATGTTAGTTTTAGAGACTTACGGTACCGGAAAACGCAGCAAACCTACGACCGCTAGCATACCTACTTATAGCCGATTCACTTCATTGTATGGTCTTCACATTTCTTCACAAAGAACCCCTGTTCATATAGAGTTGCTTACAGATGTCCATGGCTAGCAGTAACCACTTTCCATCAGGTGAACTGCACACTCGTTCGCTATATCAGTGTGATAGAAAAATAATAATAAAAAAGAACGTCTAAGGTGCAAGAATCTCTGGTAACATTTAACTAAACCCTTCAATTTGGAGCGTAGTAGCCCAAGTGCACACGACAGATTTAGGGATAGCAGTACCTTCTACATATATTTCTTCCCGATTACCGGTCGTAACCCCCACAGTTTCAAATTGCACCCTGTTATCAATCCCTGTCGTCTGGCCGCGCCCTTTTATTGTTTACCTGCAATAAAGTTCAACGTTTTCACCGAAAAAGTGTCTTTGATACCTTTACGTTCACTAAACAGAGGTCGTTTAGAGTGCGACCATTGGATGTGTTTTCGTGCAATTTATCCGAATGGATATTCTTTTAACTTGAATCTTTTAAAGTTTTTATTGTCTTCATGTTTTGTTTCCCTTTTTGTGTTTGGTACTTAATAATAAATATTTTATTTTTATTACTTTAAAATTATTCTTCTTCACATTCTATCTGTTCCACATAGAATAATACCTAGTTTTTCTTGTCATTACTGTAGTAAATTATGTCTGTCACGTGGGCATTATACCAAGAAATTCCTTAAAGTATATATGTACACACACAAGTGTAAAAGCGTTTCCTAGTATGATTTCCACTTGACAATCATTTACACCAATATGTTAATTAAACAACATAATACAATAAATGTTATTAGCTACGTTAACCAGGTCATCACACTTTAAAAAGTAGTAAAATTCAAAATCGTCACATAGATAACAAATTAATGTTATCCAAATCCGTTACTGATATTTTACAGAATAATTTCTTACGCGTATTGTGAAAGCACGGCGTCTAAATAAATAAATCTCCTAATTAACTTGAATTTTAGCCAGGTTCATTAACGCGAACATATTATAGTAAATAAGGTACAGAAATGCTTAATTAGTAACTTGTGTAGACCACACAATGTTGATTTACAAGTAACTTCTGTAATATTTATCTTGTTTTTATTTGCTCCGTTAAAGATATTTACAGTACAGTTGTTAAAGCGAAATAAAATAAAATCACCAGAAGCCGTACACCTGAGTAAGGGCGGAGGTTAATGCTGGTTCAGACGTACGTAATGCATTTATTTTCTTCCAAACAGCTGTAAGCGCGTGATCATAGATAGCATTCCATTTTTTTCAACGGCCTTTTAAAGTTTATAAGATACCTGAGCTTATAATACGAAACATTTTAAATAACTGCTATTTTTGCACCGAAATAAACATGCATACTTTAAAAAAATTGATTTCACGGGACACCAAGCAGATGTGTGAAGCATCGTGTTGGTGTAAGTAATATGCATAAAAGACTAAATTGGGACAGGAACTAAAAATATTGTATAATAATGAAAATAACGCTATCTACGAACAGTACCCTGCACTAACTCGAACTAACACCGCAGCCCCGCTAAGTTTTGTTCGATACTTAATAGTTCCGACAATGTATGACAGATGGTGCAAAAGTAGATAAATGCAAGCAAGCATGAACACTCCAATAATCAGGTTTAATTGCGCCTATACATGTTTCACATCAATAATTCCAAACAGTATGTACACATAGACTATGTCAAAGTTTTTTTGGAATACTATTTTTGAAACAATTTATTTATGACATTGACTGTATTATGACTTATATTTAATCGTAAGAACATATTCAAGCATATTTTTGAGAAAAACACACGTTATAAAGTAGTTATTGTGTAGAATATTTTAGGTAAAAGTAATGTAAATCAACCCTCTATTTTATTTCTATCAATAAAATATTTTTGCAAATATAGTTAAAAATGAGAGCCTTAGCGTAGCTCTAGCTATCTAGCTAAAAATATCTTATATCAAAGGTTTAAACTGTTTGAACTTTTTCTCTTATCCAAATGTCATAAATTATACATCCTTTTAAATTTCCATTTTTTCAGCAACCCTCCTACCATCCCTTTTCCTGTTTCTCTTACATTTGTCACAATTTCACCCTCGCAGATAACCGAGGGGTGCTACGACATTTGCATAGATGCAAAGGGATTAATAAATTTAGCTTTCTGCCATTTTTGTTTTATTTTTAGATGTAACAAAATACGCGACGTTATTTTACATTATATCTATTGTTTATACTTAGTATTTTAAATACAGCCGTCTTTGTAATAATTAGAATAAAATATTAGTATAAAATCATATCCCTATATAAAACCTGTATCATGTAGGTATAAAAGACGCTTTCTACACTCATAGGTATTAATCTTTACTAGCGATAGAAACGAACGCTCCTAATGATGTCAAACTGCAATTTAAGTACACGAACAAACTTATTTCGAACGACATTACCTCGCTCTTTAGAAAACTACAAGGACCTTCTTACTTTACATGGGTGACATTTGTTATCTTCTGACTATTTTAAGGAAAGTTCCCTTTTTACTTTAGATGGGAATGGAACACCATCATTTTAGTAGAATATTCATCAGGTGTAGTTCCACCCGGGGAAGTACCACCGCCACAAATATTTCTAGCGTGAAGTAGATCTTGCATTTCGGTGGAAGTGCCACTCGGGAGTGGCAAATGTGGAGTGGAAATTTGTGATCAACTTTATATAGAACCCACTTTAAATATGAAGTTACTAGGGGATTTGCATGGGCGGCAGTAGCCACTTATCAACAGATAGACTGCTCGTTTGCTAGTTCATTCTTATAAATACATATTTGATTCATTTTTTCCCACCTTCTCAACACCACTTTTCCACCACAATTCCCACAGCTCACATACATGTAATATCGCTTGTCTTCATACATCACGCGTCTCACGCTGTGAGATTTACCGCGGAGTTGGAATAAGGGAGGAAAGAGTGCGATAAACATGTCCGCGCGTCGTGTTGTGTCGTGTGAGGACTGCCTAATTTGCATACTTTATGTTCCCGCTCGACACAATAACATACAATGAGACGTTGATTTGTCGTATTTTTACCAGGACAAGAAAGAATATTCTTTAGTGAGTTTCCCCTTACAAATAATGAACGCATCTCATGAAATGTGTTAAATTTTAGCTGTGACGTTTTTCCTGTCCTGTGTAAAATAGGTAAATTATTAGTTTTATCAATTTTTTTTTACCTTTCTCGTAACTTAAAAAAATATTACTTATTAATATGATTTGACAAACCTTCAGGGCACAATATCCACGCTGCGACACCAGCAGACATCGGGGTTGGAACCAAAAATTACAAATCGGTCATAAAAAGCTTTTTAAACGTTTGAAACAACAAATTTCAAAACTAATTCAATATTTAAAACAACATCCTCTAATATTTAACGACAATACCTCAACACTTTTTACGATACAATTTACTCTAACAATGATGAAAAAGTTTAATTATAAACGTGTAATAATATACATTTAATTATAAGTGTTTATTAAAAAAAAACATTTTTTGGATTTAACTTTAAGTAACAACGCATATTGTCATAAATAAAGAATGTAGCTGACCTTACTTTCTGTAGGAACCTCTTGCTTAACAGTGAAACATCCTCGGACCCATTATATCAGCGTAAGTAATAAAATTTTTCTTACTCTGAGAGGAGACCGTAATAGGCCACCATGGCAGCGAAGTGTGGATTGGTGCCCTTCACACATGTTTAAATATCAAAGTTGCATGTCTGGAACTCAAAGTTTGGGTCTGTAGATTGAAGAAGGCCTTCTCTGCTACGTAGAGAAAAATGACGAAAAAAATTTTAACAAGCAAATACGACATTATCAAAGGATTCCGATTGCATTCCGTTGCTGCTCCTAGCTCCTGGCCAGTCGCCAGGATCTGTGGCTCCTCAGATAGGAGTCATATCTGACATTGATTTTAATAGTACGTATGCGACAGTTATGACTAACGAATTCTTGTATTATTCGTTTTTTAATAACTACATCAAACTGGAATATTAAATGCTATATTTTAGTATGTCCAGCAATATGCAAGATCGCATAGCGAAATAACATAAACTCGACAGGAAAATTAGAGTCTCGGTACCATATTAAATCGTAGCTCTATGATCTTCTGATCAACCAGTGCTACAGAAGACATCATTATTCTGTACGTTTCTGTGTCTGTTAATTTCTACGGAGATACAAAATTCCCAATAAAACCGAATGTATCCGTTTTTATAAAAATACTATTACCCTTAAGGTCGAGTTAACTAGGTACATTGCCAACAAAAAAAAACTTTCAAAAATCAACCAGTGTTACTGAGAATCACGTACCCTGCTCAAATTTCAGTTTGTTTTTTATCATATCGTAGAAATAAAAATAATAAACGAGAGAGTGGAAAATGAACGTAACATAAAATATAACTTTCAAATTATTTTAACTCGTTTCAAAGTTGTAAAGCTATTTGGATAAGAATATGCAATAAAACTAAATATAAGCTAGAAATTAGTCATAACACTTAAATGACATTAGGGTTTGAAAGTTTTCGTGAAAGCGATAACGTGTTACGGTAATTGGGGAGGGTTGTTTTCGCTTATTTTTTTTTTTAATAATGGATGGTCATTATACAATAGACATTTTTATAACAGAAGAATTAGTTTACATCGTCTTTAAGTTTTTACCATTTACAAGTATAACAGTATCATATCACCCAGGCACGAGTTCTTTCTTACAATTGATTTATTTCTTACAATCGATTTAATTGATTTATGGAGCATATATCTACTATACCGCTACTTTTTCAGGAAGGTTCAAGTTAGTTATTTCGTTTCGAACGTTTTATAACTCCCCTATATTATTAAACAAAAGATGTAACTTGTGGTAACCAAATCAACATGCTACAACACAAAAAACAGATATCAAACTAACATTAAACAACAAAACATTGATAATGAAAAACGGATTTTGTTTTAAACGAATAACAAAGTAAATTATGGACTAAAAATAATTAAATTGTAACTGTTTATAACTTCAAAATAACGACCATTTTGTAATTGTATATGTACGACGACAAAGTATGAATACTCTTCTACAAATCTTTATTTACTTGTATTTACGACCTTGCCTTGTAAACTGTTGTTCCTAGGATGAGTGTTTTATGTTAATACGATAATGTCACTGTGACAAAGATAAGCTCTTTTTACCCAAAAATATCTAGAATATTTAGTCTTGCAAGAACGACCGCAAAGTCGCACTTGTCAAATAATCGTATAATGTAAGTACTCAGAACGAAATATAATTTCAAAAATTTCTAATAGAGCCTGTCTCGATTAGAGGCACTATTCACCTAGGCACGTTAGCCTGTAATCATAAGCTATAATATCAAACGCTTGGCTTTATAATCATAGTCAATTATTAGATTTTTTTTTACAAAATTGAAGTAATTCACTTGATAGTATGTGTCCACTGCTTGCCATGGGTACCCGACCTTTAATCAGATGATGGCAAACAATCGCCCGTTATCGATGTACAATGTTATTATACTGCATAATTACCCGACTGCGTCAGAAGAAGTGTTATTCGAGCGTATGTATGAATTTTTGTTTGTTTTTATGTATGGCCATTTCTTTGGCTTTGATGAGGAGTCCTATAGAAAAAAGTTGTTTCGTTTTGTTCAGAACCACTTTTAATTAGTCTTAATTATTTTGAACTGTTTTTTGATGTGGCTTTAAGATTTTAGTTTTAAGTAGGTTATGAAGTATCACATTATCAGTAAGGAACCTTGTGTGTTATAAAGAAACAAGCCCCAACTTATTAAGAATTCTTAGAACTAAATTCCCAGAACTCATTTCGACAGAATTTGGGTTATTAAGAATTTCTTCAAAACAACAGAAATAGTTCGGGAATAAAAATAACATGATAACATTTTATGCTTCGATAAATTTCTAAGAAAAAGATATTGTTGTGCTAACTACAATATGAAATACTTCGTACAAAAATGTAAAAATAATCCTCTTATAATAATTTATGATTTGTGTCTCCTCGAAATATATTTCTCAGAAACTATTGTTTATAAGATCTGTTTGAAAGCATTGTAATTTTCTAAATCTATACCAGTAAAATTAATATATACAATTACCAATATTTATAAATAATTCCGTAATATCAAAAGAAATTCCTTATTCTTGCTCGTGTGTATCCTTTATAGCATTGTGGCAAAGGTTTGCGGATTGCAAAATCAGCGTTTGGCCAACGTGGCCGCGCAACCCCATGGCGTTGTTACAGTCGGTCTCGCGTCCCGGCTCGATGTAATAGTATCTATAACCTGACTATGTATGTAACCTATAAACGTTAATAAAATTGTATCTGGAGTTTGGACTTTAAATCATTGCCGTCGCGAATATCAACACCTTCATTCTAAAGCATAATGTCAAAACATTAATTTAAGGAATACTTTGGATTTCTACATCGCTTTGCCTCCCACTACCCTAAAATCTGCTTTTTGTAATAGTGTTACACTAATATGTACCGACTTAAACGGTGTAACAATGAGGACGTTGACAATCTTTACAGAATAAGTACATAACAAATTCTAACTTTGCTCTCAACAGCAATTACATCACGGAGACAGCTCTTAGATATATAATACTTTAATCTTATTTGCAGCAATGGTGGTTCTATACAGATTAATTTTAAGTTAGTGGTTTTTAAACCTCTTGTGAAGACAAAATCACCTACTTCATACGTAACTGAATAAATGTCAGCGTTGAATAAACTTCCTCAAAGAAATACGATACTGGGAAAACTCCTAAGTCTCTTCAATAAACTATGCACAATGAGAAATTCTTAGTTCAGGAG
Organism: Cecropterus toxeus; assembly: GCA_018249875.1. Classification (NCBI taxonomy): domain Eukaryota; kingdom Metazoa; phylum Arthropoda; class Insecta; order Lepidoptera; family Hesperiidae; genus Cecropterus; species Cecropterus toxeus. Next base: position 4,242 of record DWNE01002799.1, on the reverse strand, counting down.
ATTTCTTATAAAAGCTATAACACTCGTGGCGGGTACTTCACTTATGTTTTGTGTCCCAGAATACAAAGCTTTAATAGTTCGCTGTATTTTAACCACATTACGGAGAAACTTTTTACAACAGAGTTTTTCTTAGTAAAACTAACTTGTAGAGTTGTAACAAATACATTTGATATACTTATTACAATCCTTGTAACATATTTAATAATAAAAAAAAACCTGAGAGGTGTCAAGGCACACCCGGATGGAACGAAGTTCCTTTAGATTAATTAGTGAAGGAATTGTAATAAAAATGTATTTCTATTAATTTTTTTTTTATTATTAACAAATTATAAACACTTTCAGGATTCATTATTGTTATTATTTATTATTATTTATTATGTACACAAAACTTTAGTGTATAACTCAACAAAAATAATCGTCGCGACACCACACTGTTCAATGCAAATAGAAGTGTCGTTACAACTTTTGGTCTTAATTTTTTCCGTCTAGCCCCCTTTCGCTACGCGCGATAGGAAACTTCGTTCCAATAATTGTTAGCCTAAACTAAATAAATACTGTTATCACCTGTGTTATTTAATGTAGATAAAAGAATTAATATAGATATGTATGTATATATGGTAAAATGTAGTTCGACCGGGGTGGTCCTACCGCCACACCTATTTCTAGAGTGAAGCAGTTCTTGCGTTTCGGTGGATGAGGCGACCCTCTTAATCCACGAGAGTTGCAATACATCTGTGATCGGCTTCAGATAAAATCCCTGTTCTATATGATGTAGCTGAATTTATTCTCAAATAAGACTAATACGTTACTCCTATGAAGCAAAAATTGACACCAAATTAATTTAAGGTATCATCAATTCATACAGATAGACATGAATTATCAACTTCCCATTTAATTCTTTCATATTTAAATAATTATATTATTTTTCATAACATAATCAGCTAATTTACTCTTGAAAGCGTTGAATGGCTTATTGGTGTCCATGGGTGGTAATAATCACTTTCGATCAGGTTGACTGCATGCTCGTTTGCTACTTCATTCTTATGAAAAAAAGCCGCCTTCTAGATGTACATACACTTTAGGCTGAGAGTGAAAACGTTACCACGTGATGATTGTGTTAAGTTAAGAAAAATTGACCTCATTATAAAGTTATTTAGTAAATGTTTGTTAGCAAATATTTTTTAGTTAAAATTGTTAAATTTATCCTGAGTAAGTTGAAATGCCTTATCAGTAATACAAAGCGCTTATTCAATAAAAATAACATTGCTTCACCGCTGTTATATGGTCTAAGCATCAACATATAGGTAGTTCTAATGAGCAGTTACTGTTTATCGAGATTGTTTACTAATTATTATAAATTTTATTAAATTTATAGCAAAAACACAATGAAAAGGCAACGAATTGTATCAAAGCTTAGCAGTTTCGACACTTAGGACACAATGTTGGCATCGTTATTCAAACAAAAGGTGCATTTAGACGAAAGGCTCCTAATTACTAAAGCAAAAGTGTAATTTTGGCGAAATCAAGCACCCCTATTCACGGCTTTAATTGCTTGTAGGCACGTAAGTATTCTTTCAACAAAGCATTTACGTGGACACAGGGCTCAAACGACGTACTTTGGGCTAATATTTAGGACACACAATGGAATACCTTCGTCACGGCTTGAGGCAGGTGCGGCCCTTATTAGGTTCTTAGACGTCCTTTGCAAATATCGTCCAGCGAATAAATAGGCTGCAAATGAACTGGGCGATACGAGGAGAAATTTTTAGCATTATGACAATATTTACATATACCGAGAAGATCTTTCTGCATGGGTACAAAAATGAACTAATAAGATATACCGTCCAATCTGTCAGAATTCAGGCAATTTTATTTCAATAAATAAGTAATATTTTATCGTAATTAGACTAGACATTTTAGTAATTTATCCTAAGACACTTTATAACGGCAAGTTTTAAATACAAAATCTCACTCAAGTCTCCACTCCGCTTTCATTAAACAATTAACAACTAATGACAATTAATTATGGCGTCCTAAACTGACAGTCAGAACGCAGCCTAAACGTGACAATACTAAACTATGTTTGTAGCCAGATTTTGGCTTAAGGTATACGAGTGTCGTGACTGGCATGTAATAAAACGAAACCAGATAATGCTCTTGAAAGTAAAATCCTTTTATTATGAAGCGAAACTAAATCACAAAAAGATCCAACAGTTGCAACATCAAAGAAAATTTACTATTAAAGTACATTTAAATCCAGAATATTTTGATACTAGTTACGCTGTTCTTTTCTTCAAAAGATAATTGCTGTAGTCGGATGAAGAAACGATTTTTCACGAAATGTATTCTTAAATTAAAATATACAAACATCGGTTATATTTGCCCAGTTTGTTGTTGTTGCAAATATTTATCAACAAACATATTATTTGTTATTGTTGGAACTTTCTAAACGATCCATACTCGTTTTACCACCTTGCAAACTTTTTTTTTTATTAATATGTAGTAGCAAACGAGCAAGCAGCCCACCTGATGGTAAGTGGTTACTGCCGCTCATGGACATTAGTAAGCAACTTCACATAGAACAGGGGTTCCATATGAAGTCTATCACACATGCGTTGCTACTCCCGAGGACTGAGATGGTCGCCTCATATAAAAGTGAGCCGGCAACCGCATCCTTCCACCGAAACGCAAGAACTGCTTCACGCTAGAAATAGATGAGGTGGTTGTACTTCCCCGGTCGAACTACATTAGTTCTACCACCTGGCAAAGTAGTAAATGCAGTCCACTTAAATCACTAGGTGATAGAACCAGTCAGCCTCAGATCTTCAATTTGTTTTTGTAGATCAATAACTGAAACATGGCGCCCCGTTACATTTTTTTCCATACAGTTTGAATGCTGATTGCTAGTTTGCTACTTCATATTTATATACATATAAAATTGTAAGAAATTAAAAAATATATTTTTTTAGGTATTTCTCCTGAATGCAGAACAAAAGACAATCGTCCCGGCAAATGCGTTCTCTTCTATCGATGTAATTCACAAACCAACACTATAATCGATATGGGACCTAATCCATTGGATCAAATGTATTCCGTATTAAGGAAAATTAACCGTAGCAGGTAAATTACGTACAAGCCGAGCAAGCTAATTAGATGTCAAACGTGACGTCACTCGCAAGTTCGCAAGTACTGATGATAAAATATAGCAATAATGATTTTTTGGGAAATGTTGATTTCAATAAAATGAAAATTTTAATAAATTTCCGTCTTAAAAATTTATACTTAAATTTTAACGTTAAAATCTTTATTTTTCATATTTAGTTTATTGTTGTAACAGAAACTAATGAGTACAACAAATTAATATTGCTTATTTATTTTATTAATAGTAAATCATAATAGATTAGCGAGTTTAGCTGCGAATGGTACTAGGACGAGAGCGGAGCGTGAGACGGGAGCGGGGAGAGAGACCGCATTCCTCCCGTTCGTCTAATTAGATGTGAAGTTCGATGTGAAGAAATAAATAGAAATAAATAAATAAAAAGAAATAATCGATTATTTAATAAATCGTTTCTTAGAACAATCGTTTTTCATAAATCGATTTATCGACCATAAATAATCGATTTTGCTTTCGATTTTTTTGCCGCGGCTTTGAATTACTAAAAAGATTATTTATTTCCTAATTTCACGTACTTTCGATATTTTAACAGCAGCTATAATGGAATCACTTGCAACGCCATCTATTGCCTATTGTTTGTGGTGATTTGCGTAAAAAATGTTAACTAAATGAACAAAAAGTATTTGGGGGATAACTTTGTAATGAAAAATATTTTTTTGGAAAAAAATATAGATTTTTGGTAAATCGATTGATCGGCTAAAAAATTAAATCGATTAATATAAAAATCGATTTGTGCCCAGCCAAGTCACATCCCTACCTTGAACCGCATGAGGCAATGCGCTCATTTCGTATTAATTACTAAATTGAAATAATTTTAATCAGTTAATATTCTTACTGAATTATAAAATACTAGCTGTGCCCCGCGGTGTTACCCGCGGTTAGAAAGGGAAAATAAATTGTGTATTAACAGTAAAAACAATAAATATTTTTACTTTAAAAGTTATTATACAATGTTCCCCATATTATTATCCATGAATTCGTATCATCCAGATTCATATGGGAATAAGATAATTTCCCGCAGTTAAATGTAGCCTATGTGTTAATCCAGGGTGTCAGCTAACTCCATA
>DWNE01002798.1:0-17955 GCA_018249875.1 Cecropterus toxeus | reverse complement strand
ATATTATATAAACAAAAAAGACAAACCCGCTGAGTTTCTTGCCGGATCTTCTCAGTTGTGGTCGTGTTCCGATCCGGAGGTAGTGTAAGAAAAAAATATTGTAACTGACAATTTGTAAGTGCCCTGTAGGCCTATGCAAAATAAAGACATTTCATTTCATTTCAAAAATTAAGGATATTATAAAATAAAATGATGATTACTCTTTTCGTTACATTTTCGCCACCTGAACAAAACATAGTAAACTTCAAAGATTCTCAAAAGCTAAGTTCTTAGCACTCGAAGGCTATAATCGGAAGAATGCTTAAGCTAACGAGCTCCTTGAACAGCCTCCAAGTATAATTAAAGTTTCAAATTATGTTAATGAGTTAGACGCAACTTCAACAACCTGAGACGGGGGACTATTAAACTTGCCGGTTCTAATCGATTTACGAAAACCGATATTCAATCCGTATATTTTTGCTTGAACTTGGTGGTAAAACGCCTTATAGCATTACCTGTTTGACGTTAGGTTCCAAGTTCAATGTTCTAGTTAGGGGTGTGAATTTTTGGGAGAGTTATTCTATTCTATTTCTATTCACACTAGATTTATCTGTGTCGTTGGTATCTTGAACATAGAAAAATGAATGCAAAAACATAGATTTACGATCCGGCATTTTTGTAATCATATTGAATCCGCCTATAGACATCTGTAATCAACCCCGGATAAGTTCAGAATGTTATATAAAGTAGGTCACACGTGCATTGCTAATTTTGAAGACTAAGTTGGAACGCCTTGGATAAGTATGCCTTTCTTACCCTTTAGACCCTTTAGATCAAAACACAGGACCGCTAAACAATGCGGATATGAGTCGAACCAGAAACGGTTTTACCACACACGCACAACTTATAACACACGCTTTCTACACTCATAGACTCACTCTAGGATTTTCTCCTGTGTCGTGGGTGCCATGCCAATAATAAAAATTTAAACTCATCATTCATATTTCTGTCTGGCCGGGAATCGAACCCGGGACTTACAGACAGACTAGTATGGTGACCGCTCCGCCACGCAGGTCGTCAAAACTAATCGTTATATAATTATTTTCTAAAAGTAAAGGTCTAGTCTGTAAAAACCTTAAGAGACAATAGTAAAACGTTTCAAGCGTAGAGCATATGGAAAAGGCATAAACTGCAGGTACTCGTATACTTGAAATATGGAGGTTTCCGTTCTGAGAAATAGACGTAACATACCAAGATGCTTTTACGAACATCTGTCCCGGAGACCGCTGGGACACGGCGTTTGCATAACACGTGATTTACAATTTCATCTTGCATGAGGAAATCTCAAAATTGTAACGGTATGGAGAAATAAAATTGCTGTCTGTCTGTTATGATTTTGAAGTATATTCTGTTAGTGCTGTTTTCTTACTGTTCTTGTAAATAAGATTTAAACTTACTAAATAAAAATGTTCATGTGTGCAATTCACAGCCAGAATTGAAACTCCATAATAACAATGGATTAACCGGGGATCAAATCAAGGTCCCACTGCGTGTCAGACCAGTAAGGTGACCGCTCTACCACGCGCGTCATAGAACAGAAACTATTAACATCGTTGAAAACATTAAAACAAAGAACCCGACTGCTTAAAACGAAAGTTTTGTTCATTATTGACGAACCGCGTGGCCGAACGGTCACCATACGGTTTAATGCGCAGTGGGTCCCGGGTTCGATTCCCGGCCAGACAGAAATAGGAATGATGAGTTTGGATTTCTGTTCTGGGTCTGGGTGTTTGTGTATTTGTGTTTGTGTGTCCATGGCATCCACGACACAGGAGAAAATCCTAATGTGGGGCTATGAGTGTAGAAAGCGTGTTTGGAAAGCGTGTTTAAATAATGATATTTATTTAATTTAACGCTTCTATGAGTTTTTGTCAAAGTATTTAAGTAAAAGTATTCTATTTTTGTAACGGTCTATTTACCAGCTTTTATTTAATACCCGTGTTTTCGTAATAGTAAAAAAAATCACCACCCCCGATCCGCACTTTCCAGGCTCCTTTTTTAAATATTATATATCCTATGTCACTTTCCAAGCTGAGACGATTCCAATGATATGATTGGGCTTTAACGTGTGCCAAGGAAAGGGACATACATACAAAAAAACATACTATATACTACATACATACATAACATAGATAAAAACACACATACATACATAAAAAAATATCCTCCTTGTGACGCAGTCGGGTAAAAATAACAAATGTATAAAACAATAAAATTCAATCGATAATTTCTAACATAATTGTTTGTATCAATTAAGATTATGCGATAAGACTGAAATGACTTATTTAACTGTAAATAGAGTTTTACCTTTCTGCAGACGTCATTATGGGGAGCTTAAATTGGTCAGTTACTTGTATTACGTTGAGGCAGGCAGATTCATGAGTGAAAGGCTAGTAATAAAATATAGTAAAGGGTAACGTGCGGGTGGGCGGGGTTGGGTTGGTCTAGCTGTTCTCTCGTCTGTAAAATACATCTATCAATTGTCACCTAGCGTTTGTGTTATCTCATTTCCATGCCACGAATCCCTTTTAGAATGAAAAAAATAAAAAACTTCAGGACTAAGTATGTAAATTTCTCCATAATCTTCTTCATTCTTCAAAGTTAAAGGAAATTAAAATCACCTACGTGCCTCAGCCGAAGAGGCCGAATTTTAAATGACTAGGTTATTACTTACTCCTTAAGCAATATGAGAGAGTACATACCAATGTATTTTCTTAAATTCCCAAAAACTTTTAGCAAAATCGGTTAATGAAAATTTGAGCCTTGGTCTTAAGGACATGCAGTCTACTTAACGATAAGGACATGTAGATCATTTCAGATCTCAATAACGTTCACGGCCGCTCATTGAGATCTGACAACATCTACATGTCCATATAGAATACCGGTTTTACCTGAATTAAAATGATTACAAATGCATTGCCACTAATGAGAACTGAGATGGTCACCTTATATGTAATTTAGCCAATACCCATACTCTTTCACCGAAATTCATGAACTGCTTCACGACATAAATACAAAAAGATCAGTATTTGAGAGGAGGTCTGATAGATTATAACCTATGTTGTTTGTTCGAATCAATAACGCCGACAGAATATATCAACGCGTTAATTTACATTTGAGTCCAATAGTAAACAGCTGAAAACACGACCTGTAGGCGGACTATGGAAAAACTGTAATGAAATGAATGAATAAATTAAATCTGTATTAATTTGTACTTTAGTTGCACTCAGTTTGCTTCAAAATCTCCAACTGTATGGAAAATTGTTCAAACAAATGAAAAAGCATTATTCTCGGAAAAATTGAATTCTGCAGCGCCGATGTAAATTGGATAAAGCGTCGCGCCCACGGGTAATTCGAGTGGTCTATTCACAACTATTGGCAACGGAAGATAAGGCAGATTACAGACGTGACGTGTACCAACCTTTTAACATAGTTGAAACAGGAATCAGACCGAACGCATATATACAACTTTTAGTTGATCGACTGTTTAGTCTTACGTTAAAATTGTATGGAAATGTATGTAGATCTGTATAAAAGCAAATAGGTATTTACTAAACTAAAAGATAAAAAAACCACAGCGATTGCCTCAATTTTACACTTAAAGATAGATAGTTTAATGTGTATTGCCTCAACTAAACAATTGATCCGCGTCTACTCCCAGGCAACTGGTCAGGCGAAACCAGAAAATGAGTACATATTTCAGTCGTAAGGACTAGACGTGTACGAATTTTCGTCGACTAAAATGTTTAATTGCTATGAAACCGTACAATCACATAACTCGACTAAACTATTTGATCGATATAACAATTAAATGTGGTAGTAAAGTATGTGAAGTAAATTCCTTCAATTTCTCGCTTTTAAGAAATTATAAGGAATTTAACAATAAAAGTCTCAGCTCGCGCGTAATGACCTGCTTGGAATGTGTTTCGATGTACAAAATCAACCTATTTTTATTTAAATGGACTTATATAACCTCTTAATTGAGTCATTGAATGATCAGAAACCTGGCACATACCTCAGCCAACGAATTAGCTTAGGTTTTCAACGAGGTAACGTTGCCAGCATTTTGGTAACTTATACTAGGGGCACTAGTTAGGATACACCTTTTTATATTTAAAATAGTTTCATTTTACATATAAGTTTACATATCCATATAAGTTGTTGTAACATTAATTATTTCGTATTTCATGAACATACTTCAGGAACATACTATATAAAAATGAAATAGATGATTTAATATTCAGATCCAAGATTTGACCCTCACCTCTTCTCAGTCTAACTCCGAGTGTATTTAACATCTGATATATATATATTTCTATATTTTAAGAACATTCAGCTGTGACGTTATCACGCTCAGCATTCATGTTACTAAAGATGTAATTATAATGCTTTTAAAAAAATAACCAGCATTTTTGTTAAGTTTCAAACGTGACCAAAAGTAACATTATTTTATTTGTAAACATTACTAAATTAATGTAAGGTTTACCTTAACTAATGGCGCTTTTAAAGTCGAGTCGGATTATGTCACCCTTTGTTTGAATTATATCATAATATTTTCTAAGAAAGAAACTGTTAAGTCATAAAACAGTCACGTAATGTTTCATGTCTTGTAAAAACAGTATTAACATGGAAAATATTGCATACTTAAAAGTATTCTTGCTTATAACCTTATTGAAGGTTGAATGTTTTTTTAATTCTATTTACAGTTTTAATTTTTTTAAGATCAGATTTTACGATCAGACACGCTTTTAAATAAATAAAACGCATTCATATCGGTCCATACCTTCAAGGGATGAATGCGTATTTTAATTTTTTTTTTTTTATTGTTGTACATAATTCGGAAAGCGGTTAACAGAATGTACTTACCTACCAAGTTTTAACTCTGTAGTCTTAACAGTTTCCGAATAAAGTGGCTGTGACATACGGACAGACGGACAGATAGACGGACAGACAGACATGACGAATCTATAAGGGTTCCGATTTTTGCCATCTGGCTACGGAACCCTAAAAAGGATTTTTGTAAATTCAACTCCTAAGAGGGTGAATAAGACAAAAAACTATTATATGAAAGTTCTACACCGATGAAATTAGTGACCTGAAAATTTGAATTTTAGTAGTTTACAACAAATTAATGAACACGTGTTTCAGATTTTTTTGAAAATTATCCTTCAACCCCTTCAAAAGGAGGGTGAAAGATTGAGAATTTTATATGGGATTTTCAGTAGTTTCCAAGTAAGGGACTTAAATATTTATATTATAGCCTTCGTGCACGAAGTCGCAGCCAACAGCTAGTAATAACATAAAAGACTTTCGTTTGTAGTCGGCCTAACACTGCGGCCTGGGGCAATATTGATACCAATTCCGGAAGCCGGCGCGTCAAAAGTATCGTTTTTAAATTTATCGGAAGGCGGAAAATAAAACCGTTTCAATTCAATTCTCAATACTTTTGTTGGGAAAACTACTGCTACCTAACTTATACAACTTTAAAATAACTTTTAATGACGACGTTATTACAAAGTTATTACTGTTCGACGGTTGCGCCCTCCTCCACCCAGAATAAGATGGTTTACAATCATCAACGAGGTTACAGTGTGTTGTTTTGTAAACTTGGCACTTTTAAAAATAATAAAGAGGACTCAGGTGGTAGAACCAATGTATTTTAACCGGGGAAGTACCAACGCCACACTATTTCTAGCGTGAAGCAGTTCTTGCATTTCGGTGGAAGGGTATGGTTGCCGGCTCACTTTTATATGAGGCGACTATCTCAGTCCTCGGTAGTAGCAACGCATCTGTAATAGACTTTATATAGAACCCTTGCTCTATATGAAGTTGCTTACAAATGTCCATGGGCGGCAGTAACCATCAGGTGTATCTCTAATGTTTTTGAGACTAGTTGTAATAAACTTTTAGTACAATTGACGACCCGCGTGGCAGAGCGGTCACCATACCGGTCTGACACGCAGTGGGTCTCGAGTTCGACTCCCGGCCAGACTGAAATGTGAATGATATGTTTTCGTCTTTGTGTATTACACCTACTACACAGGAGAGATTCCTACTGTGGGGCTATGAGTGTAGAAAACTTATATGTTTATGTTATATGTTTAATTAAATAATATAAACGAGTGTTTCGTAAAAACTTGTTAAGTTGTTTGGTATAAGTAGGTAAATTTTACAGTTTCTCCATGGAACATTTCTCCACTTTTACGACTACCCATGTTTTAAGTTTTCATTAAAATTGGTCGGACTAAAAGACAAACTAAGTTAAAGTCAAAATTGACTTTAGTGCTGCATCCCTGGATACGGTTACTGAAATAGTCGCAAATAAGTTTGTAGTAGTAAACTCGCTTTTATTTATTAAACTACATATTTTTACTCCACATGCACACATTGCTTCATGCCATATCCGCTGATCAACCATGGGTAGGTTAATCAGTTGATATTCTGATTATTTTACGATATCTTAAAATATGTGTCATAAATTATTTTATTTTTCGATCTAGTTCACTTAGATCTTTGATATTTTCACAGCTAGAGGAGTGAGTTCAAATCAATAACTTTACGTGTTGGCAACAAAGTGATCATATAGGTTCCTTCTTTACTTTTAAGGTAAAAAAGCTAACTACTTCGAAAAATAGACAGTATAATATTCAGTAACGTTTTATTGAATAAAACGCATAAAAATATACTAAAGTTGCAAGATTATAACAAGAATTAAAATACTGTTAGGGCCGTGACGTATTTCCTGACAGTAGATGTTATTTTCAAGTGGGTGACGTTTGTTGTTTATACGTAAAAGCTGTTGCGAGTTCAGTTTTTGGGTGATATTTCGTCGAGTTCGCTTGCCAAGGGGAACCGCTGCTCGTTTGAGTGGCCAAACTGCCACTTGCCTATTAAATTTGAGTGTAATAAATTGTTAAAAGTAAGTACAAAAGGGCCGTGTGATTTGTTTTTGTTTATTTGTTATTTTCCACTTCGGATTCTAATTCCCAAAAATACATTTATTTATAAAATTAGAGTGTGTAAAACTTATGTTAGAGTTATAAAGCAACAATAATATAATAAATATATTAAATCAATCAATACTTAATACAAACAGAAAATAACATATCAATCGTTTGTTATGTTGTTGTGTTAAATTAACCTTTTATTTATTCTCACCCTGTCTTCCATCCGACGCCCGAGTGAAAAATAAACTGGTATTCTATCTGGCGTCTGTACAAATGAATACCTAGACCCATCGTAAGCGATTAAATAGTTATTAGCAAGTGGATATTAAGTATAAGTAAATTATTGAATCATTAACGCATCTGTTGGCAAGTGACCATTGCAGTCCATTGATATCAGTAAACAATTCCAGATAAGATTTGAGACCTACTTGAGGACTAAGCTAGAAGGCTTCAATTAGGTCTCTTAATACTTCTACCACGTTTGGCGAACCATATCACGGCCTTGTTATGCGATCGATATTTTTTATAGCCAAGCTCTAGGTTGTCCCTGTAGTTCCGGGATTATAACAAGGCTACGGTATTCCCTGTCAGAGAAAAATCAAGTAAAATTGTGTTTCTGAGGTTGCGGGCGGCAACAGTGGCTCGAACTGTCCAGTTAATCGAACCTGGGCAAGACGGCGGTAGTGATCACATACTGTCTTAAAGACGACACGGTGTGGTGAGTCAAGCTGTGCTCGGGTGGAACCCGATGGGGCAACGCACTCAGAGGATTCCGGTTGCGGTCCGTTGGAGATCCCGGAGTGTTCTTCGTAGGTCTGAGGATGACAACCTACGGCAAAGGAAAAATCTTAGTGTGGGAGTGTAGGAAGCGTTATTGTTATAATTTATCTTTTGCAGTAGAGCAAGTCTGTAACATTTGGACCTGCCTTATCCATCTTGACACGGGACTATCAATAAATCCGGATCAGGGATCGTTCCATAAAACTAGAACCCTTATCAAATGTAAACTAAAGGCACCCTTTTCTAACCTATTCTTTACAAGACATTCACGATAGAATCGGCCATTAGCTGTCCTTTGTGTTTAACGCACAGATCTGTCCGCGTTTTATGTGCTACAAAGTTTCGAAGTATTCTGTGGTAGGAGAAATAAAGTGCGGTCGCCGGAAGGAGGATATTGTTTTCGAGCTATTGTATGTCCGTTTGTTTATGTACGTCCGTTTCTTTGTCACGCGCTACAACCGAAACGGCTTGACGCATTTTGACAATGAAATATCATTTGAATCTTTTCAGTTTGCACCATTTTTAAAAATCGCATAGTCTATGGAAGTAATAGGTGGGTAAATAATAGTACGTAGATAAATAGGAAGAAAAGGGTAAAAGATAGTATATACACCGTTCTACGTGTATATTATAGTACTTTTATTTTACTATTTTGTCAAAATATCATTAAAAACGGTTAATTTATTTAATGCTAAAAGATATTTTTTAAACAATCGGATTTTTGCTCTTTATTTTCTTTTAAACAATGTTCCTTGCACTCCTTGTACTATTTGGTGAGATTATTATCATTTTGGAAATATACAATATACTATGTATACATGTATATGTATATTGACTAGCGACTGCGAATATTCGTAACGTCCCTACTATGTACACACGACTTTGTTCCATTTTTACTTTTATAAAATAAATGTAATATACGTAAATATACTACAAATAACTGCAAAGTTTGTAATACTGCAATGCAAGTTGTTGAAGGAACGTATCGGACGGTTTCGAAAAGTCACTTCACTATTATATAGAAGATCTCGATATTAATCCTCAGGAGAAATGTGTACCATTGAACGAGTTTAGATAAAACCTATTTATTTGAAGATATGTATACACACACATATCTTGTTCTATATGAACTCCTTATGTACATATGTGCATGGCTGGCAGTGGCCGCTCACCAATAGTTGCTTATTTGCTACTTAAATCATAAAAATCAAAAAAAAAACATAGGCTCTCGTGTAGCATTATATAATTATTATGATAACATACCTAAATCAAACGTTTTTTACACTCAGGACCACAATAGGATTTTTCCTGTGTCGTGGGTGCCATGGGTACACACAAAGACGAATATTTTAACAAAATTAATAATTTTCACCCCCTATTTAACTTGTTTAGGGGTTGTTTATCCAAAAAGGGTATATAGATTTTCCATTTCACTAAAACAAAAAAATAAATACTAAGTTTTATTCTGTTTGCATTCAAATTGGCAGACTTCCTAACAAACCTTGCAACCCCTATTACGCCCTCTTAAAGGTTGATTTCTTTAAAATGATGATATATATGTTCCATTATATCAAACTACAAAGCCAAATACTAAGTTTTATTGAGTTTGCATAAAAATGTGCAGACTTTCATACAAACATTCAACTCCTATTTAACTCGTTTAGGGGATGTATCCAAAAACGGTGATATAGATTTTCCATTTCATTAAAACAAAAAAATAAATACTAAGTTTCATTCTGTTTGCATTCAAATTGGAAGACGTCCAAACAAACTTGCAACCTAATTCATCGTCTTAATGGGTGACTTTCCTAAAACGAAGAAATAGATGTTTCATTATATCAAACCACAAAGGCATATACTTAATTTCGTCATGCTTGCTTCGAAATTGGCGGAGATCCATACAAACTTGCAACCCTTATTTGATCATCTTAGGGGTTGATTATAAAAAAAAAGTGGAAAAAATGTTTGATTTTATCAAACTATCAAGCCAAATATAAAGTTTCAAAGAGCTTGCATCAAAATTGGGAGACTTCTAAAAAACGTTTAACCCCTATTTCACCCTCTAAAGGGTTGATTTTCCAAAAACTGTAAAAAAAGTATTCCATTATATCAAATTACAAAGCTAAATACTAAGTTTCACTTTCATAAGAACTTTCATTTATTAACCTTATTTAATCCTCTTAGGGGTAGAATTTCAGAAAATCCTCTCTTAGCTGATGCCTACGTTATAAAAGGAACCTCTAGTCAAAATTTCATGTTTCTACTTTCAGTAGTTAAGGTTCTACGATGTTTAGTCGTAGAATACGTGAGAATACTGGGGAATACGGGAGAATAATACGAGAGAATACGTGCGAAAGGATGCTCACTCAGCTTCCTTTCGCTTTTATATATATAGATATACATTCATACAGCAATAGTGACATAATAGAAGTACTTCAAGAAATATATGTAAATTTTCCCTTATTATGACTCCAAACTTGACATATTCTTGTTACCTTGTACCAAGCAAAGGTTTCTTGCAAATTGTTATTAATGAGCCATTAGGAAATTAAAATAACGCCTCGCTTCGCTTTCTAAGGCTAATTGCAATTTATTCTCTTAAGGGTTACACAGGAAATATTTTAATTAATATGTCTTGAGGGCGAACAACATGGTAACGGGGAAATTGAAATAATTATGGTATGGCAAAGTGGGTTGGTGAGGGTAAAAATTAATATAAACCCGTGTCTTTATGGTGTTTCGTGTATTGTAGGTTTCAATCTCAGGCAAAAAAGAGAGATAGAGTTAAGGGTTTCCGTAATTGTAATATGATATTGTTTAGCATTTTTGAGATTTTGAATACAACTATGGATGAAATAAAAATCTTTGGAAAGCTTCAAATTTTTATATGAAACCTTAATATAAAAAATATACAAGTCTATCACGTCCTATTAGTATTCCTAATTATATTTATTGCTTATGCAATGTACAGGCATGTAGAACGCTCATTTTTATTATACGCACGGGATTACTACGACTACGCTGGGAAGAAAGTTCGTTTTAATACTGTTAACTTAACAAACTTACGTAAAATTTTCCCAACTTTCCCGACAAAGCTGCAATTTATCAATATTACTTCCCTACTTAGTGCTAATACCAAGTTTTGAGCGCAGTGTACGAGGTATATTTAATACATTTCTCCAGATGGTAGAGCCAGTGTAGTTCGACTGAGTATCACTAAGGTTGCCAACCGTACTATAATATATAGTATTGTACTGTATTTCAAGTCTGTTCTCATATACTATTGAACAAATAACGCAAAATTTATTTCGAAAGTATTTTCAACACTGAAATCCTATATGTTTCAAACCGTTAGTGAGTAAAGTTAAGAAGGTCATCAGTATGTATGAAACCGCCGCTTTTTTGTAGCCATTCGAATTTGGTCGGATAACCAGCGTTTGTTACTGTTTTGGTTTTTGTTTATATAATTACTTAATGCGACATATTTCACTATGGATATTTATCTTATATGTTATTTAACTAAACGTACTAATTTTTGGTTAACACCTAAATATCTTAGGTTGAGCAAGACTCTTGTAAGGTCACGTCAAAGTTAGGACGCCGTTTTTTGATTTTAATTCAAATTATTCAAAAACGCATTGCACTTGTGAATTTTTTATAGTTATTATACACGCCAAAAAGGACGGAATACAGTTTTCGGTGACCTTATGATGTTTTCTTATTTAGGTGCTATGATACTTTATTTCCGAAACTATAATATGCACAATTTTTTTATTCGGCGCACATTTACTGCAGATTGAGCTCTAATTATAGGTCCCATTCATATCACTCTAGGTGCTACTTTCTTGCTGAGGTAACGGACTCTTTACAGACCACGATGCGTATGTATATGACTATTAAACTACAGAATTAGATTTGGAAAAACCCTGACAAAATAGTGTTCCCGTATTCAGTATTTCCGTATCCCGTACAAAGACACATTCAACACACGTGAAGCGACGGGCAAATTTTATGCGATAAAATAAAACTTTGCACAAACATGAAATAAATGTTCGCCTGATGTCAAATTAACACTCCTTAATAGACATGTTGACAGGAATTTTACATCAGGTTGCTCGTAAACGTGTTTCTACGCCCGAGGACTACATTTTATGGGCTCATGTTTCCACATACTTTGTACATCTATCTACTAGTATTATCTATACAATTTACAAGAACCTCTACGGCTCATCTGGGGAGGTTACACCTATTTCTAGTGTGAAAGAATTCATCCGTTTCATTTAAAGTGGTGGATACACGCTGACTAAAGTTTAGGTTTAGTAGGCTGTGACTAAGTACTTTCCATCGTTTGGACTTCAAAATGTTTCACTATTTCAAATTATTTATTTAACGCCGGCAATACATTGGCGACTCCTCTGGTGTTGGAGATGTCTATTGGCGAAGGACTACTTTCCACCAGTTAGCCCGTATGCCTTATCATTAATTATAAGTAAAAAGGTTGTTTCAGCACGATTTTTTGATAAATACATATACCTATATAAGATTCATAGCCCATTGATATTATTATTTATACGTCTTGCTCAGATGTTTGGAGTACCTGGAATGGAGGTGGAATCTTGGGCATTTCTGATTTTCACACTTACTTGCTTGAACAGTGTAGAAAAATATCGTGAGGAAACAACGCTCCTATGGGAACTGAGGTTCTCCTACTTCCTTCTACCTACCTACCAACATAGCCAGCGTGCTAGCCTGAATCAATTGTGAAAGAACTCCCCGTTGCCAGTGAGATTTTAACGAGATGCTGAGTAGATACTAAAAAGGATTTGGTTTTTGTAAGATTCAAGCAGAAGCATGCAGTCCAACTGAGAATAAGTGGACATTGCCGCACATGGACATCTCAAAGCAACTTCATATAAAACAGGAGTTCCATCTGAACTCAATAATAGACGCGTTGCTATTCCCACACCTTTCCACCTAACTGCAGCAAGAACTACTTCACGCTAGAAATATTTAGGTTCGGCAATGGTAAGTCCCTGGCCGAACCACACTCATTCTACCATACTCTTTTTGATCCCTATAACGTACATAAAGTACACAGTCCCGTCCTCAAAATTCCAAAAAGTACAAAATCTCTTCTATATTTCGTCGTCGTCACTTCTATATTTATAGACAGTACAATCAGTGAGGAATAATGAAGATAAATGACTTCACATCAATCGTACAGAAGCTCTTCTTTCTTATTTCTCGAAAGCGCCGAAAAGGTTAAGGGTTTCAAAGTTCAATTACCTACTTAAAATTAGAAACTGCCAACTCTTATTACTAGTTTGTTGTGAAATTGTTTTACCCCTTTTTAACATAAAAGTAAGTGAAGTATCAAACTACTTTCACTACAATCGAACGGAAACGATTGCTTGAAAAATAATTAAGACTTATATTATGTTGTATTTTTGATACTTTTCAGAGCACAGTCTGGTAAAGCTGTGTTATACAAATGTTTATGAAATAAACTGTTGATATTTAGGAAATGCAAATATCGCTTTTACCTGTATTTACAAAAATATCAATGGAATGAATCAGCGTGGAAAATCGTGTACTTGTAAAACGTATGTTTATATTGGAGCATTTCGATATTTTCAAAAATTGAATGGTTAGATACATTTAACGGTTTAATTAGGTCGGCGATTGGCAAAAAATAGGTCAGCTAGTCAGAATTTTTCTCACTCTGTGCTAAAGGGGGAGGACATAAAATAGATTAAAATTAAGACTAAGATTAAAATTAAAACTTAAAAAACTAAGAATTAAAAAGTCCGTCAAAAAATTGTCGTATTGATTGAAGAAATAGAGGGTGCAGACCCTGAGAAATATGTATTATGATGGTATCACAGATGAGTCGACCACGAAGAGTAAATTTTACCTCTAACTTTAACTAGTAACATTGCTATAAATGGTAAAAAACAACCCCAAATATCTAATTTAACGCTTTATATGAGTTTTCGACAATAGTATATGTATATATTTTTAGAATGGTCTATTTGGTAGCTTTAACTTGATACCAATATTGCCGCAATAGTAAAAATTTGTAGGCGCCATTTTTTTTAATATATAGCGTCACTTTGCAATCTGAGACGATTCTAATAATATATCATACATAACAATCCGTTAAGCCGTTTCAGCTGAAGCTATAAGAAAGAAAGAAGAAATAGATAAAGGTACCTACATACAAACATAAATACACTCGAAAAAATTTACCCTCCTTCTGACGCATTTGGATGCAAAATGACCTGACGCTTAGATACCTCCCAAGATATTTCCAATAAAATATCGACGATTCCACGAACTTTTAATCTTAATGGATCTTCTTGACTCACTCCTAGACTATCATAACATTCCTTTATAACGAGGCCAGTGAATTCTTATCACGTCTATCATCCAGTAGTAGTTAACTGTTATAAATATGTAGCTGTATTTTTCTGACCTAAATTTCTTGGCATTATGAGCTAATCGCCTTTCTTGTGGGTCGTTAGGGCGATTTATTTCAATGTGCCTTTCAAGCGAAGTAATCCAAATTAATCGGTGAAGGCATGCAATATACTAAACGCAAAACCTTAATAATCATTTCGTCTTTATAAAATATATTACGTTCAAACTATTTAATAATTCTCAGATCTGTCGGTTAAATAAATAAAGTCGTTTGAATGAAAAAGTTGATTTTTAAGCATTTGATCGATTGCTGCCATTCTTCGTCGGATCTTCAAAAGTTACCCCACGTTACTTCACCTTAATACTCACGACAAGAGGTTTCGTCTACCCAGAGACACTGAACGGTCAGAGGCCAAACTCAACCGTTCGGTACTCCAAGGTCTGGTTTGGATTGATGCTATGGATTGCTGCCTAGTAAACTTAATACCGAAACTTTCTATATCGTATTTCGCTGTTATTAATATTGACTAATCTCTGACTACATTTTTATGGTATACCAACTGATGCAAGCTGGTAATCCGAATATGATTCGACCGAGAATGTACAACCCGCCTCAATACGAAGGATACGGGGCGAATGCATGTTCGTTTGCAACTTTAAAACCTATATAAAAATATAACAATTTATGGTCTTATGTATTCTGAAATACTATTACATTTTGCAATTAATAAGATTTTTTTTCTTATATTATAGGTACTAAATTGACAAAGTAATCAATAAGACAATTTTATCCATTTTAATCTTCAATCATAATCTTAATTCCGTAATTTAAGTATCCATTTTATATTGACTGAAAATTACATCATGAATGTATCTGAATTCTAATTTTAATAACATTTATTTCGTGACAAGATCTTGAAAGCCTATTAAAATTTATCGCACTAATCCTTTAACAAAAATCCATCAACCCGCATGTTTTATGATGCCTCCTTTCATCCCCAACAACAGACAGAGCCAATCTAAATTCATTTGATATTTCAATGAGTCGAAAGTTATTATACGCGATATACACTGAAAGTTTTTGTGTAGATATGTTTTGTTTACTCAAGACTTTTTTGTGCATAATAAACGAAAATGTCGTCTACCTCACGATTAGTGACCACTGCTGATATACTTTGTAATCAATCACAGAAAGGCTCAGTACTAGAAAAGTATTGCCAACACGTAAAAATAAAAAGTATTAATATTTTTTAAGGATATAGAGGTTCTTTATTAATATATTATGTTTAACCGTATTTACAAACACATATTTACAAAAATGCAAAAACAAAAATATATGAACAAAAATTATTCAACAACAACTACTATTTTTATTAAGCAGAAATATGTTTTTTATAGAAAGAGTGCAATCCGTAAGTATTTAAAAGTCAGCAATAGCAACACATAACATAGTAAGGGGAAAACCGCGTGCTAAACAACATAAAAAATATCCGATAATAAATTAAAACAAAATGGCCGCGCGAGAATTATTTAGCATGCGGTGTACATTTGCAATTTAAACTAGATGTGGTTCCACGTACCGGACTTGTCAGCATTCACTGAACCGCTTATACTATCTGAAACATTTAAATATTCCTGAACCGCAAGTGAAAATAAAGTGGGATACCTAAGCACCTTTTATACTAACGTTACATTTGAAAATGCTTGCAGAGTGGAGCATAAATAACGCAGAAAACAAAAACAAGACATTGTTTTCAGGAATGCAAGCAAAGATAAACGGATAAGTTGACCCGGATACCTTTACCGCGAACCTTGTATCCTCAAACAACAAACAGTCTTAACAAACAAACAATACACCCAGAGGCATTTAACGTATAAGCTCGAAGAAATATGTCTTAATATTAGAAGTCTCATAATGTTATAAATGTTATTGAAATGTTGCAGTACACTCTTTAAGTCGGTCGGGTCGGTAAGTCGGGATGAATATTTATTTTACATACTCTTTCACATAAAAACATATTTTATGGTTTGGTGAAAAATAAATGTTATGTTCATACATATGCTTACTCTATTTCCTTTATTACTCAGTCACTCCCGTTTTTTGAAAAATATTGCCTTTCAGCTACGGAACCCTAAAGGGAGCACCGAGAAACGGCTTAACTTGCTATCGGTTCCAGTACACAATGGCATAAGCACTTTACAATATAAACAAAATATATATTGCAAAGGAGCCATCCATTAATTATGTCACACAAATTTCCCGATGTTTTGGTCTCTCCCTCGTCCTTGTCACATCTGGTCACAGTCTTTCTAGTGTAATGTCACATGTTTTTTTTTAATTTATACACATAGAAATTTCATAGTCTCAAATTATGAACGAGATTTAAAACTTTCGTATATTTGAAACGTGATGTCACGAAATTTAGGTTTCCTCACCACCTTGTCACACCGTGTCACAGTTCATTCACCCTCCCCTTATCGTGTGATGCAATTTATGCATGACCCCAAATACACAGCAAACATAAAGAGTTTACTCTTATATAAATAAATACACCATCTCATAGTTTGGCCAAATAACGTTAACATAAACATGCTTTCTACACTCATAGATCCACACTAGGATTGTCTCTTGTGTCATGGGTGCCATGGACACACAAAGACGAATACACAAACACCCAGATCTAGAACAGAAATCTAAACACATCATAATTCTGTCTGGCCGGGAATCGAACCCAGACCCACTACGCGTCAGACTGGTAGGGTGACCGCTCGGCCACGCGTGTCGTCCAGGCAGATAGCTAGGTCCATAAAGGCAGAACTATTCGTAGTTAAAAACCACCGATACACGAATTGTTTTGAACAGAGCTGTGTTTTGGTTTACTTAGATGTTCTGACTTAGTCCTCCGGAGGTCGGCACCCTAGTTCCTACCGTAGTTCCAAATTTATCTGTGATTGATAACAGACGCCTGTAAACGCTGATAGAGATACATATAGAGGGGCGCATGCTCGTTTGTGTTTTATTTCATAAAAAGGACCTTCCACCAATAATGGTCTGGAACACGTTGTTTACCCAAACAACCCTTCTTAAGTAAACAACCTCAACGTGTTTGAGTAAACAACGTCATTTGCATTCTCAGACCAAAAAAGGAAGACAGCTTTGTTTTGAATAACAACTTGCTGTTAAGAACCGTTAAAATGTAAATAATAATATTATATAGACTTCAAGGGCTTAATTTAATATACATAAATACATACATACGTAAAAATGTACGTTTTACATTCTTGCCAAATTTTTAGTTAATATTTTAGACGATTGAATAGCAAACAAGCTTTAAGTCAATCTGGTTGTTAGTGGTGAACACTAACGAATTAATTCTTAATTTCATAAAAAATTTTTAATCAGTCGGCAATCATCAAACTTTAAAAGCGCGTGCAAGTCTTGACGCCATTCGCCGCACTTCCTTTCAACGCAACTTTTTTAATGTGCATTTTAAGACCTTGCTTACTTGTCATTCAGCCTAAGATTAATCACCTCTACGACACTACCCACATAGTGGTGGGTTAAAAAAATAAAAGCTCCTTAACAAACTATTACAAAATAATTCAAAATTATGTTAGTTATATTAGATTATGAAAATATATTCTTACTGGCTCGGCGCGTTTTTCGACCGTATTCAGCTGCAAATGACTCCGGGCGCCGATTCATGTAAACCATGGATGCACAGACCGCGGCCGTATGCGGCCCGCCGGTCGAATACTGGTGGCCCGC
>DWNE01002797.1:0-17956 GCA_018249875.1 Cecropterus toxeus | reverse complement strand
ATTTTTCGATACGCGAAGTTATATATACCTACTCAAGAATTAAACTACCGAGACCCTAGTATAACACAATATTCATTCCTTCTACATAATTCAATGCGCC
Source organism: Cecropterus toxeus (assembly GCA_018249875.1). Classification (NCBI taxonomy): domain Eukaryota; kingdom Metazoa; phylum Arthropoda; class Insecta; order Lepidoptera; family Hesperiidae; genus Cecropterus; species Cecropterus toxeus. Next base: position 17,856 of record DWNE01002797.1, on the reverse strand, counting down.
TATAATTAATAAACGGCGCAACTTAATAAATAAAAAGAATAATGATGGTATCTCTCTCTGGACCATTTGCCTTTGATTGTTCATTGTTTTTTTTTTTTAATAAAGAGCTTATTTAATTGAAAGCTTTCGTCTGTAATTTAGACCTATAAGAACCGACACAAATGAGAATGGCGCGAGCGCAGTGCCTCAATGTCCCGCTGAGCGTTGAGCTGCGTGTCGCCAAGCTTCATCGTCGCAAAGCGTGCTGTGCCCTTAGTACAAGTTTATTATATTTCCTCAAAACAATCATTATTTACGTTTCTGAAGAACCCTTTGTGGTTAGACTCCGGAAGCACCACCACCAAATCTTTCTCTGCCTAATAACAGCGTGTTAAGCGATATTGTGTGTTGGTCTAAATGTTAAATGACATATTTATCCGAGTATGAAATTCAACTGACGGTAACTGGACCGCCCATGGATATCTGAAATCAACCTAAGATAAAACCAGTGTATTACCTAAGGCTGCGTTTGACAAATGCGTTGCTACCCACTATGAATAAGAGGAAATGCCTTCGATGTATTGTTTTTATTACCACACCCTATAGACCAGAACATAGCATAGTCTCGATGGTGGTGCATCCAAAAGTTTCTTTAACCTTCAAGAGTAGTACCTTAGTTAGTATTAGTACATAGTAGAAAGATATTCCAAATATACTGATTTGATTAGGTTACATTGACATAGAGAATACACATCGGTTTTCAAAGAACATGTGCTTCAAGGCATTGGGATTCAAATGAGCATGGTTGGTCGCGCCATCGATATTATTGAACCCCATACTTAAGGGCAGTAATGTAAATACCACCTGCTTCTAACTAATTGGACGAGCATACGATACTTCGAGACTTCGAGAGCTCTACAAACATTGGCAGCTACCGTGAAATTTAACATCTAGCTGTCTCTGTCACACCAATATGAACACGATGTGAAAGAAAGGGATAGATGTAATATGAAAAGAAAGTGCGAGTAAACATTACGCTCAGATTCTCAAGAATAGTTGAGTTATGTTTGACAAGTTTTTTTATTTATCACACATTGGTCCTACAATGGTGACTAAAGATGACTTCTTTTTAATTGAATCAGCAAACGAACATACCTATCTAATGATAAAATGTCAATGTTACCCCTAATCGTGTAATCAATCCCGATTAGGACAGAAGTCCTACCTAAATTTAGTCTGACTGATTGTGGGTTGATATCTTAAATTAGTAGTATAAAAGTACTGATCAGTTTCCCACATTTTGAAAATAATGCTGGCCAATAAACATTTAACAATTTAGTATAGTTTTAGTCACATAAAACTGCAACGATAGTCATTTGTGTTCCCTGTGAGATCATTTTTAAAGCATTTCTTTTTTATGACTATTAATTAAGTTTAGGTTTATTTCGTCATCTGGTGTTATGCTAGTATCAAACGCTTGCACAAATTACCAATATAAAATGATAATATTAAAATAAAAAAATATTAAAAAAAAAAAACAAATATAAGTACCTAGTCGCTAACAAGTTTCTTTATCTATCAACATCCTTTAAATGAAAAAGGCTGTATATAATGTTCCCACAACACTGATAAACATATGTATATGGAGTTCTTACTGCCGCCATTTCTACTACTGTGTTAGTAATATTTACTTTTTGCTAATATCAACTTAACCGTTTTGGAACAATTTTGATGTTTAAGTAGACATTTGGAAGCAGTGAAAACGGCTTATGTAAACATCAAACATCGTAAACAACTCCGAAGAATGCGCGTGGGCACTGGCAGCGTATTTTAAATAAATTACCTATTTCTTCTTCATTACTTTAAAGTTATTAATGGGCAGTTAATCATTGATGCGCATCCGTTGTAAAGCCGCAGAGCTTCGTGAATAATTGCTCAATCTCTAGCAGCTTTAATTATAACACCTAGTGTTTCCCACTCCTTGTATTATACATGTACGTATCGTCTCGTCGAATTGCATTTAAACGGAACGTTTTAGAAATGTACTTTAAATAAACTATTAATTGTTAACATCAAACTAACGCGGAGAGTAAAACTCCTTGCGTTGGTTTTAAGGTTATAATAAAATTATGTTGTCAATTATGTTTGTATACGCTGTCTTTAAATTGAATATACTAATAACTTAATTGATTTTTCACGTTATATTTTTATTGTGTATCTGTAGGGTGGTATTGATTACAGCATTGGGCTAATTGTAGTGTCGTTTTATCATGGTTTCATGTGGTTCTTACACTAAAATCTTCCCAAGGAATAACCAAGGAATAAACAGGACATACGAGACTAAAAGCAACATTTAGATTTCAAAGTTACTCTGTACAGACGTATTGGACTGCACGTCCTCTGTTTTTCTTAAATCACAAAAGTAGTAAAGAGAGCCACTTATTGTCTTTTTCTTTTTAAGCCATTACAAACGCCACTCCTGACGTAAAATACCATTCCGTTTAGAAACGAAGAAATCATCTTCACCCACGCAGTGTCAATAATAGGCCCAAGCTGTGGAAATTCTATAGTAAGTTTCAGTATTTCGCGTGCACCTTGTTACGATATAACTTACTGATCTTACAATAATTTGAAATATGGCCTTCTGACAGCCTCGCTCGATAGTCGGAAGACAAAGTGGTACATATTTCAACTGAATAATATCGATAAATCGCTCCATACATCACTACTTCCAGTATACGTTATAAGTCAGAGCCTTCGATTTATTACTATTGAACACGAAAAGGGCTGGTAAAATTAATTTTCGATAAAATATTGGCTCTTATTGTTCGGTTATAAAGTTGAAAATGGTTGAATAGAGATGGTTTAAGAGATTGGTATGATCGATTTTACTTTTTTGCAGCTGTTAGCTTCTTAAAGGGAAGCCGCGGTGTAAATTTTTCGATTACTAGTTTAAGATATATCTGCATACGTGACTCGTTGTTAACAGATAGGTATATATCTATATATCTAAATAAAGTAAACGAGGTAATAATTTGATGACGTATTAATTTCTTCTGCTAGACGTTAGAATGAGAACGAGAAGAAAGCTTCAAAATACCACGCAAGCTAATGTCTGAAATACTTTAGACATTTTGAGAACGTTTTTGTTCGTAATATAATCAACTCCAGACGCAATTAGAGGTCAATCTATCGTTGGCCGTTGCTACCCTTTGAGACTAAATTGAAACTGTGTAGTGTGTAGTTTGAAAGTTGTGGATATCGTGGTAGGGGAGTCAGAGAAAAAAGAAGAAAAATCCAGATGGGTAGCAAAATGAATTGAAATATCTTTATTTTCGTATGCCTACGAGGACACTTACAAATGGTCAGTTACATTTTTTTTCTTACACTACCACCTGATCACAACATGATTTCAACTAATAAGACCCGGCAATAAACAGCGAACTCTATAAAATGTTTTGAATTTCTGTATATATTGTATATTATGATAACTTGTCTTATATGGTACAATATCTACTTCTTAAAACAATATTTACTTTACTCATTTTTTGACCCAATTATCATATAAATCAAAAAATAATTAATGAAGACATATCTATGAAATAGTGTTTGGGTATACATAATATATAAATAATTTATTTATAGAAATAATGTAGTAAGCAAGATTATAATATAGTTGGTATCGTTTAGCGCTAACGGACGCCCATTAGTATATTTACATTTTATAATTTATACCCACCTTTGACTTTTAAATGGCGTCAATTCACTTGATGAGTTATGTGAAGAATTCTAACATCCACGCGTTATTTATTAGTAAAATGCAACTTAAATTTGTTGTTTCATAAAACACCGAAATACCCATGCTTTGCTACGTGACAAGAAAGTTAGGTTACGTGACAAGAAAGTTAGGTTTTACCCGCTAACAATTGGAGAAGTGATAACGACCTTTCGGATAAAAATAATTGCTTAATCTTATTTAAAATGGAAATATGAAAGTTTGCAACCAGATGGTGTAGTGACGTCACTAAAAGAGAAACTATCTTTAAATAGTGAAAAATATCAAAACCAAAAGTAGCTTATAACTAAATAACCATGCAAAATTTCATGTGAATCGGATCAGTGGTTCTTGTGTGATTGTGTAACACACAGAAATACAGACAAACACCATCTCATTTATATACGTATATTAAGTATATAGATATAGATGTAAATACTTAATATTTGTGTTTAAAGCTAATAGATAATATAAACTGTCTAACTGTCTGTCTAACTGAAATATCGGCAAAAAGATATTAAAAAAAAAGGAAAATGGAAAAGAAAAAGGGACACTCTTTCTCTAATTAAAATTAAGTATTGCTGTCTCTCTTTATTTATAGACCGACATGTCAATCCTATTTATTCGTGTCCATGGCTGTCGAACTTAGTATTTCATCGAATTATGGCTAAACTCTTCATATATGTATGCTCTTATATTTAAAAACCCCACCACAATACATTATGCATATTAAATAGTTTATGTGTACTTCTGACGTTTAAATGACTTACGATCGACCGTTTATTCGGAAAGTCTTATCTTATATTTTATATCCCAACTTGATAGCGCCTTTACGACACCTTTATTTGTTTCTGTGTTTAAAGCCTTATCTTCCTTCATTTACTGGATTCCAATGGTCGTAAAATTAAAAGCAAATACATAAAAGAGGAGGTCTAATGTAAATATGCACGTAAAATCAAATAAACTGAAGAAACCAACTGTTTCTTACGATCTGTAGTTTCCAATTTATTTTAATGTTCTATATAAACTTTGTCTCACACCACTATATTAAAAGTATTATTTAGTGCAGGCATAATACATTTCGTCTTAGCCTTCAAGAACATCATTATAAACCAACTAAAAAATCAACAATACTTAAACATTAACATGTACTACTAATATGTCCAACTGATAACCTAAAAACTTAAACAAAGTAGGTTACTGGATGTGTCGCTCACAAGTAAAAGGAAATCTCTAATACTTCGCAAGAACCAACATAGCATACTGCTATGTCAGTATATTTGAGTCACGTTCATTAATATTCAACATTCTCGTAACGAGTTATTCAGGCCGGGAATCTTGTGACCCGCTACAAGCAACTGGTCTTGACCTCTGCGCTCCTAGTACCAGATAACTATTACTTTTACTTTTTATTAAAATTGTTTTAATAATCAACTATTAAAATGATGGATTTACTGAACATTTGTTTCCCGTTATCTTATCAAGTCATCGATGCAGCTGTTCATAAGGCTACTTACGCTTTTCTTGCATAACGTGGTCGCCACTTGAAGATCTTTTTTTCACATTGGTTATCGGTCCTTCGAATGATGCGCCATTTTCGTTTGCTAATTTTGAGAGTCATATCGGTAAGCTTAATTCGCCTTTGTTACAAAAACTAATAGTAAAAAAAATGACGTCAAATCTAATTAACAAGAAATTATTATAATTATGTACATATATTCTCACGGAATACTATACAGAAGCCATTAACTTTAATAACGGAAGGATGTGGGGAAGCTCTACAATTTCGCATGTGATTTGATATTTGTTGTATGCTCAAAATTTGCGTTTACCCACGGCTTATGTAGGTCGTACTTGATTTAAAAAGACATGTGACATTACGCAGCTGAAGGATTGACCGCTAGGGCCTAATTTTGAGCCCAATTATTTGCTTCAATAATAAAATTAGATAATAATAGATAATTAACACACGCAAAAAAAAATCGGAGGCTTTATGAGGATTTCAATGCTTTTAAAACAGATTAGCCTCTAACCCTTACAATCTTGAATTTCTGTATTAGAGCAGTACGACGGATTTTGCACGAAACTCCCCCGGTTTTGATAGAGACCGGGGTAATAACGATTAAAATTTTGTTGTAATACTAAATTTAATTATACATACATATGTCTTATTTTATCTTAAAATTGAAATGGGATTGCGAAGTATATCCTTCCAGACAATAAAATAATTTTCCAAATCGACTTATACATGATGATGAACCTAAAACATTAGAAATAAACTCAATTATTAGTTGGTGAAATAAATAAACGATTTAACTATAAGTAGTCTGTTAAAAATATACCGTTGTTAAGTGTATGGCAAAGATATTCACATTTAAATATTGAAATCCCCGAGTGGCGCCACAGGCGGATGACTAGTTATTAATGCCGCTTATTATTATAGTTGTCTGTAAAACTAACTTTGATTTTACTTGCATTTTTGTTATTTATACCACTAGCTACGCCGTGCGGTTTCTTCCATCTTTAAAATACCTATATTTCCCACTTTTCCACTGACCCCCTTCATTTGCCTACTCTCTCCACGGAAACTATCTTAAAAACCATTTTCATTGTCCTCCCACATATATGATAACGCATACTTAAGCAAGGTCAAGCTGATTAATTGATTCAAGATAACCAATTTTAATAAATGATATCCTAAAACCTTTCTAGGTACATCTAATAAGCGCGTTTGAACAAACATTATTATTTTCAAATATTATTATTTTATATAGCTTTATAATATTAGTAATTACATACTTCCATGAACATTTACATAGATTGTGATTAAAATTTGACATTATAATTATTTTAGTTCTAGTCTGTTGGTAAATCTAAAACCAGAAGCTAATTATTTTTAGCATAAATGCTACGACTATCTTAGAGTTGACAAGAAATAAACTGAGATCTAATCTTAAACAAATTATACTTTGTGCAATAAAGGACATTCAATTAAAATTGTAAGTAATCTGTTAAAACGTTGCACAAAATTCTGTAGAGTGATCAACGGGCGTTTATACCTTACGATGACGTTAACATAAAGAGCTGTTTAGATCTAGGTGAATTTTGATCTTTGTATAATTAAAGAACATGTAGCAGCATGGTAGCAGTATATTATTTTCTAATGTTTTTTTTTAAATTTGTATATTCATATTTTTTACTTTTATACTTATTTGTCTATGTACATTTCAAATAACAAAATAAATTTAATCTGAAAGATTTTCGTTAAATAATAGGGGCTGTAATGGAAACGACAAAACAACCTCTACTAAAACTGTGCTGTTTTATATCCCATCATAGATCCTACTCAATGCAATATCGTAACGACTAATCGTCATGCGTAGTCGTGTCCTTAAGGATAAAGGGTTATCTTTACGAGTACAAACCGGTCAGCGATGCAATTGCGATTAGCGGTCATTTTCATAATATTGCAATTAAAAATATTAAAATGCGGCCGCTCACCCAACGACATTTCTAGCTAAAAGCACCTCGTAAAATAACAAATGCAATTGGTTTTTAGTACCTGTTAGACTAGATGAGTTACTACTGCTAAGAATTCCTTTGGAGGGCCTCATGTATTTGGCAATCGTCTTTCTTCATTGTTAGCCCTCTTCCGAAGTGTGTTCTTTTGCTGATCAAATCGAGTGAAAAAGCTGTTATGAAGAACCTACGGCAAATACTTTATTTGACAAACTGGTAACCCAATAAGATGGGGATTAAAAATCTAGAAGTCGAGATTTCATTTACTTCTTGCTCACATTTTTGTTCTTAAGTTTGAACCAAGGCTGTAATTTATTAATTACAACCTGCTGGCTGCGATTAGGTACGCGCAGACTACAATACAAATCGAAATTAATATCAAACCCCTATTTTACCCATTATGGGCAAATATCTAAGAATTATACCATAACAGAACATAATTATTGTTCACATTTAAAATACTAGCCTTAGCTCTACAAAAAGGGGATATTTTTTTGCTTTGATATACATATAGATATTTTAGCTTAAGTGAATGCAAATACCAATATGATATAATATTTACCTTACACAACATTACTGATGCGTTTATAAAAGAAATCAAGAAATCATACAACAAATCCCCATCTTCATTCAACCGATTGACGTCTATATTAAAAGCCCGAGTGGAGCACAAAGCGCATGCGCAAATATTATAAAAACCCTTGATCGAAAAAAAACTAAAAACATGCGTAAGGAACATAATCTCCGAACAATAAGGAAGGAATCGACGAACGCGTTCATCCATCAAGCTCTACAAAAGTAGTTAGATCAACAGCACACGCAACACCCTTTAAAGTAGTTCTGTGAGAAAATAAAATGAATATAAAGAGTATATGTACTTAGGTATTATCCAATCCATAGAGTATATGTACATACTCTATGAATTTTTCAAAGCAAGGTAATCTAACTAATTGAATAGGATTAGAGAACTCAACGATTTCATATTAAAATACCTTCCAATTCTAACTGCATATGTTTACAAATGGGGGTAGTTTGTTTATAGTGTCACTTGAGTTTAGTTTGATTTAAGTTTTTTTGAGTAGTTTTTATTTAGAAATATAATTAGTACAAAATAAAAAGCTGTTCTCATAATGTCTAAGGCAACAAGAAATTTCATGATAAAAGTGTTTTAAATCTTGTAAGTTCAATTACAAAATCTATTGCAGTCTTCAAGGGGAATTTCTGATCTTCTACTATTTATAAGATTTGTACAGAAAGTATATTGTGTGCAATTACCCTATATCGACGCCTGTAAACGGTAGCGGGACGAGATAGCATCGTCATGTCTTGCTCGCAGCCATCTTGTTTTATACTTTATTTTTCTCATTTTTCGAGGCAAAGGCATCGAACGCAAAGCCAGTGTTGTTAAATTGCGGATTAAACTGAACATTCGCGTTGTAAATTGATACAATCGTGACCTAATTGAGTTTTTGTTGTTTTTTTAGCAGGTGATCGATCAAGGAATTGACGCTTTTAGTTCAACGTGCCGGTGGACAAGCGTTGAGGTATTACGAACATTAGTTTGGTCATGTTTTATAAACAAATTTGATTCTTGATTTTTCTTACATATTATTAGTAGCAAAAAAATTTTGCTTGTGATTGGCCTTTGATTTATTATATTATTCTGTGTAATAAGAGAATGAATTCCAGAGAAGAAGTGCGGAAACGTGCAATAATTATCCGATTTTTAGGCTTCTTAACCGTTTTTTTTTACTTTGGTAACCGTTGTCGGTATTTTAACGTCAAACCTAAACTGCTGGGCGAATATTATACCATTATAATGATTCTATTTACAATTAACTCTTTACAATATTAATAAGAAACTGCATATTGTTGTTAAAAACAAGCTTTTAGCAACGTTATTTAGTTCTTTATATTCATATTAAAAACTCCTTTCCTACGCATGTCATAGAAGTCCATAAAAAATAATATGTCAGACATATTGGATTTAGAATAACGTCACTAATCTAATCATGAATAGTCCTCAAAACCAAATAAGTATGCCTAATTGAAACACAATCGCTCAATGTTAAATGATCTAAATTTTAAACAAGGTATGTTATATAAAAGATCTTAATAACATGAAACCATAAATAAATCTATATACCAAGAAATATACTACTTCATGAATATTAATGAACAACGGTATTACGTCACTTCAGCGTACAGTTATGTTATTTACATTGTTACAATGTATTTATGTCTTAATTAATTAGTTCGCACTGTTGTGTGAAGTGGGAGTAGCGAAATAACTTATAACTTATTTGAGAATACCACACATTATACATTATATTATATAGTGGTGTGGTGTTGTTAGGACATAATTTAAAAAACATCATTTAATAGATAATATACATAAAAAAAAATCTAGCAAACATGTAATTGGTTTCTTAGAAAAGGCTACATTGATATATTTTTTTAGTATAGAATGAAATATATTTATTGTGTACAGGCTTTAGAGAGCACTTACATATCGTAAAGTAATTTATTTTTTCTTACACTACCACCGGATCGGAATACAACCTCAACTGGGAAGATCTAGCCAGAAACTCATCTAGGTCTTTTTTCGTAATATATTTCTTTTTTTTATTTAATAAATTTTAAAATAATCAATATTTTTGTTACGCAAAGTAACGCCAAGAAATAATAAAATTAGCTAAATGGTACTGTTAGTGTAGTTGTAAGTATGTCTTTATTAAACGGAGCTTAAACAACAAACAAACAATAAGTAAATCATTAAAGCCTAGTGTGGTTATAAGTATGAACTATGGAGAAAGCGAAAGTCTCGTCATAGTAAGGTTCCCACACTCTTTCTTTGCAGTTTATACTTAGCACATTTGCATTTTATTGCTTTATACACCTATGGGTATAAAGTCTTAAAATATGAAAATAAAATTGTAAGCCTAATCATATAGTAATAAATAGAAAATATTTTAATTAAATTATAATAGCGTTACACCGCAATTAAAGAAACAAATAAAAAATCAAAATAACTTACTACAGTCCAATGTAGCGTTGTCTACGAGTGAAGTGCGTTGAAGTCTTTTATATGAAGAAACTGTACGGTTACAGGTTACAGCAAAATTGCATTTTTTGTCAGTACCCTTACAGCTACTTTATTAAGTTTCCTCGCGAGAGTCATTATTTACGTTTTCACTTATATATAAATGTATATATTTTCTTGTACTACCAGTGATGGGTGAAAATTAAACAATTAATATTTTAAGGAAACGCGTACAAGGGGACAGGTGCGTGATGGATATTGGATAACATGATTTTCTGTAACTATGGATATTTGTAACACCAGTGAAACGCTAACATTCTTATACAATATACCATAGACTTTTTACATTTTATTTATTTAAATAGGCGTAAATTATTGGATCAGTTTAGTTTAATCAAGTTGTTGTTAAATCCATCGACACAAAATTAAGAAAAGCAAATGTGCTAAAATATCATAAGTTCTTGATAAACATTGAATCTAGTAAAATAAAACAGTTTTATCTATAAGTGCTATTTCACATCCATCGCAGGATATTGATGCTATCGATTTGAGTAATTGCAGCTAATGATGATGTAGATCGCAATAACGTAAAAGCTCCAATAAGAATATTTCTTTCGTTGCTTGCTAGTGCTCGTTCAAGCGTGTAGCGATATGAAAATATTCACTCAATGTTAATTTAATTGATTTCATGAATGATTAAATGGTCACATAAAATCGTTATGCTATGCTATCTATCTCTATGTCTCTTTCTATATATTTCATATACATATATATCTATGTGAAAGAATGTAGACCCAAAAAAGAGCATCTACTTTTTTATCATTATCGTACAACTTACGGGAGTTCTATTGAACAGTGAAGTTTTAGGAATTTTGTTTATGTCAAGTTTTTCCCGACCGTACACATATTAATTAAGTATATACTAATTACATATTTGTATTCATGACTGCGAAGGTAAGTAATATAAGATTAATTACCACCTTTTAATAAATTTAGATGGTCGTTTTTTCCTTTTTTAGAAACAAACAATTTACGAATTTAACAATATAAATATTCTGTATATATGGAATAAGATTTTCTACTGCAGTTTATCTCTAAAACTGGGACCTGTGCTAAAACCGCAAGCGCATTGTGAAATTTCTCGTAACATCATTATCGTTAATAGCGGGTTGAAAGCCGTTGGAATAACGACTCTACAGCTCTATACACTTGTCTCTACCATCTGTGCCTACATATGTAGAGGCAATTGTATTGTTAATCTTCGATGTATAAGTTCTTCATTATTTTTTCTTTCAGGAGGATAGATTGCAAGGTGGTAGAGCGATTATGGGTCGACAGGGGAGGTGCCACCATCACATCAATTTGTAGAGTGAAAAAAATCTTGTGTTTATGTGGGTGTGGGTTTTAGCTCACTTTTATATGAGGTGATCATCTCAGTCTTCAGAAGAAGCAACGAATCTGTAACTTCATCTATATGAAGCCACTGTTTATATATTTAGTTGATTACCGATGCCCGCTGCAGTAATCAATTACCATCAGGTGCATCGCATATTTCTTTGCTACTTCATTCGTATAAAAACATTATGAAATTTAATTTGGTGATCAAAATTTATGACATTACATTTAATTAAATTTAGTCGTATACGATCAACATGTGACAACCATTTGAAGTAGTCGGTGTTAATAACCTGAAGTATCAAATTTATAATTTACCGATATTACGTTAATAACTGGAATGTTTACACCCATTGCAACATGTTTTTACATATTAATGACAGTAAATAATAAAATGTTAAATGCCTTAGGTATACATAATTATATGTATGTTGATGCCACTTCTTTTGATTTTTTATTGTCGTAAACTATAGACGTATATTGTAAGATTTATTTAAATGTATCCCAATAGTTTTTCTTAATAACTTTTCACCATAACATATAGAAAAGTTTCAGAAAGTTAAAATATCCTTTTCAGTTAAAAAATGTTTATTACTCACTCATTACAGCAGGTCACCATCGTCTGCGACACCGTCACCAGCGTCGTAGTGGTGGTGGTCAGCTTATCCCCAATGCACTTCTTTCGCGAATACTCGTCCAACACCCTATCTTCTTTCAGCGGCTGCAACACTTCCTTCACTCTATTCGGACCACTCTTTACCGTCGATCTTTGGAATCTTAGATTAGCAGTATTTTTCCCATCAGTTGAAATCTCAGTTTCTTCCGTCACTAACGCCCCTTTCTTCGTCTTACAAACCGTTTTAGACGTTTTCCCATACACATTACCGTTTTTATGTATCTGTTCATTCGAATCTATTACTTGACTGTTAGCTTCTAGAGGTAGACCGTTACTGAGCATGCTTTTTATATTATCACTACTGAGATTTGAACCGAACAGTTCGTTCAAATCTTCGTAACTCTGTATTGGTTGTCTTCTTTGGTCTTTTTGCCACGTCGCATCGAAACCGTAAATGGGTTCAGCTTCGACACCGAACCACTCTTTTACATTAGGTCTTTCATCTGGTGCTGGTTCTATTTGGTTAAAGTTACTCGTATCTTCGAAGAAGTCATCCGTTAATTCAGTTATTTGTGCGCCAGGTCGCTTGGTATCGTTGTCGAAGTTTAGAAAGCTCGTGTTAACGTTGTTTGGTTTCTTTTTGCCGTACAACTGTCTGTAGTACTTCTCCTGATCGCCGTACATCCAGCACACCTTCCACCATTGCTTGCACATCAATATGTTCGCCGAGTTTGACGACTTCATGTGACTTGTTGCTGTCGTCGACATTTTTGTTTTTGTTGCTAACTGTAACCAGTTAATTTAACCAACGTGTCTTTCAGCTAATGTGTGTAGCGAGTCGATAATTACAACATTTAGTGCCAAGTCAGTGTGGAAAGTTTTATCATTAGTCTTCTTATGCTATGCTGTGAAATATACATCTAAATATTTCAAACATAGTCACTGATTGTACAGCTCATTTGCTATTTTTATACATTCTTTCAAATATCTTTTGGTCAGCTGGAGTTAAGTTCTGGGAAGAATTGGTAATAAATAGTTCATCACCCAAACATTTATAGGTGGTACAAGTTGAAAGGAATATGGTGATATACTATGTCGTGGTGGTTGTAACTACAAATTAACGCGTGTTTTATTTTTTCCACCTGCGTCTGGCGGTCAGCTATCGGGCCTGTCAACTATAAACTATTGTATGTTAATCACTATAATTGCTGAGGTAATGAAGCAAGTGTGTTGTTCATATAAGATTGATTCAGATTTAAACACTGTTTTCGTAACGTTTATGTTGACGCTAATTTTGATTATTTCAAACAAGACACTTATTAATTTACCATGAAGTAATATAACGTCACCTTCTAGTGTTAAGTTTAATTTAGGTTTGTCACTACATACATACATACTTTGTATTAAAACTAATAATAATCTTAAAATGATTGTACACCGCAAAACCACTGGAGCTACGATAGACTACAACCGGAAGCTATGCGCATTTATTTGAGGAATTCTCATCAATAGTCCTTTGTACACCACTTCACCACATTTCACATCTACATTGAAAACTGGACCGTAATTTTAGTGCTTGTTACTTTAGGCATAATGACCAAAATGGCTTGGACATTATCTATAGTGGTTCCAGGCTGTGTTGACTGTTCTACTATTATTACCGTAATACAGCACTCTTCGCTGTTGCGGTCGTTATTCTTCTTATTTTGCAGCCGCTACGTGATTTACCGGTTAATTGTGTTCTAGAAAACTGTTCAGATTCTAAAGTGAGATATTGTTGGACTCCGCAATTTAGGAGTACAGCAGTTTCGCTGTAATAAGTCAGGTGTTCTTACCTCGTGACTTTAAGTTCAGTGTCAATTACTTTATAAAAAGCTACTAGAATTGTTTGATGTTGCACTAATATTTAAATCTGTAATTTTCTGGATTCCACATTTGATTATAGATTATAGTTGTAGATCTTTTAAGAGTACGATAATTAGGAACTGAGAGAAAGTTTGGCTTTAATAATTTAGACCATGGTTCCTGAAGACATTGGGCTGATGATGACCATTTAAATTTATCATTAAAATATTTGTACAATAGTTTATGTTAGCTAAAAATAGCAGGTCTGATAACTATAATTACCTTAAACAATGAAGTTTACGAACATATTTCAGATTGTGAAACACCGTTATCAGAATAGCGAATTAGATTAGATATACTAAATTAATCGCAAGATTGAAATGAATTGCCAGAAAAGGCATGTGAAAATATAGCTGTGATAGATATTGCTATAAAAGCGAGTCAAAACAATCGAGTTTCAAACGCATTCAATCGCGCTTCATCCTACTTAATTATTTATCTATTCCTTTGTATAGCGGACACAAGACAAATAATGCCTAGCTTTGCTCGGTAGTAAATTTTATCGATATCGAATCTCTTTGCCTACAATTATCGATGTTATCGACGCGGTCGCAGCACTAGAGGTTGATGATTTATTGCCGGTATTACGGACGGCCAACTACCTAGGCAATCTAGAGCCTCCAAGCTACAGGCTGTCTAATAATAGCCCCAAACAAAGCCATAGCAGTGCTACAGCTTAGTAGATTGAACGATTTGTCAATGTCAGTGACTGGTACAAATTGTGATAATTCTTTTCGTATAATATAACGGTACATAATATATTTATTATCGATGTGTATATATTTAGGATTTACGCTTAAAATAGTTTAGTTATTTCCTTTGTTTATTAGATTTTTTTGTTTTTTTTTTTTGATATTGGTTATTAACGACGTTCAGTGTTGTGAATAATATTGCTTTGAAAAATATATGATTAGGATCGAATTAATCACTAACAGACCACATGTAAAAATTAATAATAGTTTAGATATTCAAGTTATTATGGCTATCTGTTTCAGAGAGTAGTGTTTCGTAGAAGTACTCGTACTATGACTAGTCTGATATACCTGAGAATTTAAATATCAAGTCTATTCGTTTGTATATGTTTTAAATATTGATATAGCAAACGAGCATGCAGTTCACCTGGTGGTTAGTGGCTCGTGCCGCCAATTTACATGTAAGCAACGTAGCACCATTGCAAGGAGTAGAAACTCCTGCGGACTAGGATGGTAAGTGAGCCGAAAACCACAGCCTCTCAGCGAAACGCAAGAATTGTTTCACGTTAGAAATAGGTGTGGCGGTGGTACTTCCCCGGTTGAACTACATTGGTTCTACCACCTGGAAAATGTATGTTTATTAGAGATAAAATGATGTTGGTGGAAAATTCGAGAATACATGTCCGGTGTGTGTTGCCTTCGAATTTAAACAACAGTTAATATTCCGTTAGCATTTATAAATCGGTTTATTGTTCACTTCTCTTACGCATAAACCAAGGGATCATTATTCTTCGCACGCCATTTTCGTACTTCTTACACACTTAATATGAAACTTATTTGCGTGTGATTTTCCCGTTTTTATATGGCATAGTATAGCTTAATGTATCTTTTTTTGGCGTATTGAAAGTAATAACGCAATTGTCCCGTTCACACGTAGCGTCTTCAGTGAGAGTGAAAGAGACGGAATACAATTTGGAAGTTCAGTCGGTCAATAAAATTGATTATGCCATAAATCCTTCTGTTTCCAAGAATTCGCTAATTACTTAAATTTCGTTGTCTTGGAATGTCGAATGAAATTGCTGTCAATTTTCATATGATTGCGGGTTGGGTTTATTAACGTTTTGATTATACAGTAAGATGTGCCGAAAGGCATCATATACGGCCAATAATCGTCACGAATGACGATAAAACATATGCCATTCTTCACTGTCAATGTACGATTTGGTATTTTTAAAATTGGCCAAGAAATTATGTAATCAGAGATACATTCTTCAAAGTTAAAACTAACAACTATCAAATATTTCAATTTATTCATTATCAGATTATTCCCGCGGTCAATCGGTCCTCTGGTCACCTTACCACGATATCTCATGTATCACATATGAGTCCAAGTATCCTATTAATCTAGGTCATCAGCAAAATCTGGTCTGTACTATTTGCTTGAAAAGGTAACAAACACATACATCCTTACAAACATTCGCATTTATAATATTGGTTAGATTCTGTAGTAAAACTTAGGAGACGCGTAGTAAGTGACATCATTAAAAAAAATAAAAAAATGCATATTAATTCACTTTACATAAATACAAAAATACTAATAGAAAAATGACTATTTATTAGTTCTTTTATTTCCCACCGGCGGCGCTGACATCAGCTCTCCGTCTTTTTATGAAGTAATGGATTCTATTCCTCACAACTTAGTTCGCACACTCCACCGGGTGTAAGTTCAATTCAATGGGCGCTACAATTATTGGGTACATTTCGAGTAGACGCCATAGATTGACAGACAATAGGGAACGGAATAATGAACTAAAAGGTTAGGCAACTGTTTCTTCGAATAACGATCTTATAATGCGATCGGAGCTCAGAACGCGGGCTCACGACAATCGCTTTCAAAACAGATAGTCATTTGATGGGTTTCGATTACACCTGCGTTTTAAGTAATTATCGAATTAAACAAAATAAATTAATGTGTTGTTTCCTCTTGGTAGAGGAAGGTAGAAATCTAGTAGAAGGTAGAAAGTAGGAAAGGAGGTACCATCGCCGCGACTATTTCTAGTCTGACCTTCTTAGTTCTCGGGAGTACCAACGCCCCTGTTATTCCATCTATAAAACTGGATCAAAATTTTACCATATAAAATTTATGACATCTTTACAAGACTTAACAAGACTTTAACATTTAATGATCAGTTGATATAGTAAATAAGCATGTAACTCTCTTGGTGTTGAGAGGCTTTTGCCGTTAATAAGGATCGTAAATAGGAGAGGGATCGAACTGAAACTCACTTATGTCTTTGCCGTGACCCCATACTTTGCTATTGGGTCGAAATACCGGCAATAAATAAATAAAACCGAATCGTGAGTAGCCATCAAATATTATATTCCTACTTGAAATGAAGCAATAAAGTAGTGCGGCTCAACCTTAACTGCTTATTCTTTTTATCATTAAATATCTCCACGTAAAGCTATAAAGCTACGACAAACAATTGTATATAAAATGATTACATTGTGAAGTAATAATTTCTCCTAAACGGTGTACCGCAAAAAGGTATTCCCTTTTACGCCGAACTGGGCAAGAGGTAACAAAATTAGCAGCATTTACTGACAATTCCTGGCATCTAATTTTTATCGTGCACTAGGAGATGCATTATTCAACAATTTCTCGTTGCGAATAAATACCAACGTCTTACGCACTCTCGCTGCATACAAAGCAGTTGAGGGCGAGCGGGAGCCGCGCGTAATCGAAACGTCATCGAGATGGTATGAAAAGTATAGCGTCAGCATGGGTGGTTGTTATATCAAAGCTTACAAGGTATATCTAAAGATATCTCATTATATTTTATATATATGTATTAGTGTTGCGGATATGTACACGAAACATAAAAAAACAGAACGGTAATTTAAAATACTTATAAAATATCAAGACGACAGG